>CABHPR010119090.1:0-27633 GCA_902168415.1 Peromyscus melanophrys
GGGGGGGAGTGAGACAGAGTCTATATAGCCCTTGTTGTCTTGAAACTCATTATGTACACCAGGCTGACCTCGAACTAGGAGAGATTATCTCTGCCTCCTGAGTTCTAGTATTAAAGACATGTTCCATCAAGCCTGGCTTTAAAAAAAAAAGTTATATGTATGGGTGTTTTTGTCAGCATGCCTATCTGTGTATCAGGTGCATGCCTGGTATCCAAGGAAGCCAGAAAAGGATATTGGATTCCCTGGGGGATTGGATATACAGATGGTTGTGACCTACCATGTGAGTGATGGGAACTGAACCTGTCTTCTAGAAGAGCAGCCAGTGCTCTTAACTGCTGAGCCATCTCTCCAGCCCCATCACCCGACATTTCTTAAATACTTCCCAGTTGGTCCTAGGCTAGTGGGATGTGTGGAGCAGAACTCAGAGCTGGGAGGGACCAGCAGGCTGACAAATGACTCAGAAAGCAGGTGCTGGGAGGCAGAGGATGGAGCCATGGAAGGTTCTCGAGCTCAGCACCATTGGACCACAGAGATTTGGCTGAAGTGACACATGCAGGAGCTTCATCATGGCGGGTAGGGGAAAGAGACACACGGTTTAAGTCCATTCCTGCCCCAGGCCCCTCCAGACTAAGACGGTAAAAGAGAAAGCTAGCTCAGGCAGTCTCCAAGGGCAGAAATGGACCCAGCCAGCGGGGTCAATAGTGCTCAAAGCTGGCTGCCAGGCAGTCTGTCCTCGATGAGGCCACCCAGGCTTGCAGAAATGTCAAGAGCTTGTCTGTACTCGGAGCTGGCGTCACCTTTGCGTGGGAACAAAGCACATGCTCATGCTGAGCCTAGGGGGGAGCAAGGAGGCTGGCAGTGATGTGTTCTTGTTTGGTTTCCAAATAGGGACCCAGAAGGAAGAATCGTGAGATTCCTGTGTCATAGGAAAGATTTGGGAGCCTGGCCAAAGGCGTCCATCTGGACTTGAGCTTAAAAGCCACTGCCCTGCGTCTGGGCCCCTAGATGAAACTGCAGGTGGTACTGGCCCAGCACCTGTGCAGCGAGGCTCTGGCTGAGTTACCACTAGACATAGTCTTGAGTTTGGTACTTGGTAGATCTTGTCTGATACTCTTGTGACCTGTCCCAGTCCCTGGCCCACGCAGCATGGCAGGACAGGGGTGGACTTACATCTCACTGTAAGACTGCCCACGGTGGTTGGACAATCCTATTAGGAAGACGTCCCTATCCTCATTTGGAGGATAAAAAAACTAAGATTCATTTCCAGTGCCCTGCCCAAGGTCACACCACTGCCTCTTCATTTGTCCTAGTTGCTTAAGGGACCACTACATGCTAGGCATGGACCTCAGGGCTAGGCACAGCAGTGAATTTCTGAATGAAAGCTGAACGGGTAGCAGAGGAGGGTGCAGCGGGCCTCTCCTAGGAGTTGGCATTCATGCTGAGCCCCGTGTGACAAGAGGATCCGGAACGCTAAGAGATCATTGTTTTCCCTTTGCAGTCAGTGGGTGCGATCCTCTGGGTGGGCTCTCCTCCAGGAGGTCTGCCACCCTTGTCAATACGAGCATCTGAGAGAGTCTTCAGCCTGGTGGGAGAGCCGGAAGCCATGCCTGGCCACAAGAAGCCTGGTGATACCCAAGGGTACTCTGGAGACTTGACTAGGCCCAAGGACACTAACTCTGAGGACCTGACTCCAACTGGTCTGAGCCAGACAGGTGTTTCAGGTAGCCTAGGGCTAAGTTCTGGGAGGGTGAAAGGTACAAAGTACTCAGAGTGTGAGCATCTCTGTCTGATCTAGCCTCAGGGAAGGTGAGACCAGGGGTGGAGAGAGCCCTGGACCAGCATAGGCCACTCGCCTACCTGGCCTTGACACTGCTGTCTAGCTGCTGAGGTTTTTCTGGTCTTAACACTGGGCTCCTCCTCAAGTTCAAAGGCTCCCAGACTCTTCCAGTCTGCCCCAAGCCACCTCACAAGGGGAGCCTGGGGGGTTGAAAGAACATACTTCCCCCAACGAAAACAGGTTCACATGGAACAGTGGTACCAAAGCCAGGGTCCGATGGCACAGTGCCCCAGCCCTGTGAGACAAAGCTGGCCCTGGGCAGCATGTCTCGGGGTGTCGAGGGTCACAGTAGTCCTCAGGACACCTGAGGGCAGAGCTGGATAGAAGGAGGGGAGCAGACTCTGATAGGAAGCTTTGCGAATAGAGCCCTCTGCTAAGAGCCTCTGCCCAGCAGAGGGAGGATGTGGGACCCAGTGACTGTAGTGGACAGAGCCTAGCTTTGTTCCTGAGCACACACAGCCTTTTAGCCTGCAGGCAGGCAATCCTGAGAAGGATGAGTAAAGTCCTCGGATGAGAAGAAGCATGCTAAAGATATCCTTCAACCAAATAAAGCCAAATAAAACCAACCAGCTGGTGAGGGGGGCAAGGCCCCTGACCTGTGACCCAAACACCCCACCCCCATCCCTGGGCTCACTCCCTGGGGAGAACAGCAGCACTGGCCTCTTTAGCTCAGCCGGCAGGCCTGTGGCAAAACCCAAGCTCAGTGGAGGAGGGCAGTGATGTGGCACTGCCATTTACCAGTGTGGTAGACTAGGTTCTCAAATCTGCTGAGCGGAACAGGAGGCAGCCACCGGGGTGCTTAGGTTACGAGACAGACAACTGACACACCATTATCTTTAGTTTACTGAATTAGGAACATGGTTCTATTTCTAGAGACCAAACAGCACCACTTTCCTGGGAAAGAATCTCCTTTGTCCCAAGTCTTCGTGCATCAGCTGACCCCTGCTTACCTGCAGGGCAGGTGGCTTCCTAGTGGAGAAGAGCAAAGAAGGCCTCCTCCTCCTCTGCTTCTACCCACCCCCCAAGGAACCCCAGCCTCTCCCCGGCACTGGGGGAGCAGCCTCACTTTAGAGACATGGAATCTGAGTGAGAAGTGCTCTGAACTGGCCTTTGCCAACAGGAGACACACTGGACGCTGCCTAGCAGCTGCAGAACACCACAGTTACAAGGCCACAGAGGTGGCAGGGCTCAGGCAAGGGAGCACCATGGCCTGCTTCCTCCTCTGAGCACGGGGGCAGACATGCCGCAGGCAGCCATGTGGTTGCCCTCCTGATTGGAGGTAGGAAACTTCTGTGAAATGGTCCAACGCGGGGTCTGAGCGGCACGGTCTTTCCCCTTCATGTCCAAAAACATCGTCCCATCCTCAGTGCCAGTGGCCTTTCTGGGTGGGCAAGACTCAACTTCTTGCTCCCACAGCCACTTTCTACTCTCCTTTCAACAGAGCCAGAGTCAAGTGGCTTCATCATCACATGAAGTCACCGCATTCAGCACTCCCCATCACAGTCTCCCCAGTACCAGCTGGGAGGAGGGCTAGTGGGTATTTGCTTCAGACTTGGCCTGCCCTCACCATCTGCACCCCGTTGGGAAGCCGACTCCCCGGGTTAGCTCAGCTGCCAGCTGGCTGTCCTGCAGCCCAGGACTCACATTCCTTGGCCAGCTCTCTCTGGTCCTCCCCAGTCCTGCTCTCCTGTGGCTGTTACAGGCCCCACTGCTTCCCTGGCTTTCCTAAGCTTTTCCAGTGACAACCAGGGACAGGCACCCACTCCAAGTGTTCTCTACTCTGGATCTAGGAGTTTAGGCTGAAAGATGGGAAGGGGATAGCCATCCAGAGGCAAGGGGCACTAGCAGAGGTCCCGGGCTATTCCAGGGGAGGTTGAGGCAGGGAGGGCAGTCTTGAGGGAGCAGTGTCTGTCAGGCCTGTGGTAGCTGGGGTCCACAGGACAGCTTCTTGCTATTCTTTGAACATGTACGGAGGCACTCTTGATGGTTTGCCAGCCACCTGCAGCTTCCACACTTGGTCCTGTCTAAGGATGCCCGTGGTCTGGCCTCCAGCCGCCGTGTGGACCAGCAATGCAGTCTGCACTCAGACCACCACCCAGAGTTATGGTGTAGAACCTGCAGCACGTCAATGACTCGTTGCCCACTGGTTCCATGGCACCTGCAAAGGTCAAGAAGCTTGTCCTGCCTTGGCACTAGCCTTCTGTGCCTACACAAAGTTGGGCCAAGACTGCACTCTAAGGCCAGACTAAGGTGCTGTCATCACGCTCTGCTCGCCGTGGTCCACACTCCAGAGGCGGTAAAACTCAGCAAAGTCCACATAGGGCTCAACACGGCCGTCCTCACCAGGTGGGAGTGAGTGAGCAGGTCTGGAGCGGAAGAGGCCCCCATCGGAGCTGGAGCTGCTGCTCTGCGTGTGTGTGTTGGTGGACTGGAGGGTCAGAGTGGGGCTCTGGCTGTAGAAGAAGAGGGGAAGGATCAGTCTGGGGTAGCTGCAGCAGGGACCCCAACTTCCAACCTAGAGACAAGAGTGGTTCTTTAGCCACAGGCCTCTCTGACAAAGATCTCATAAAAGCCAGCTGGACAGATGTTCTTAGAGCTAGATAAAAGGGCAAGCGTACTTATTTGTTTTGTCTTTTTTATGAGAGTCTTGCTATATAGACAGGAACTCTTGACCCTCTTTAACTCTCCCAAGCGCTGGATCACTAGCATCCACCATGAACAGCTTCAAACATCTATTTTTTTTTTCCTTTTCTGTATGTGTTGAGGGGTGCCCACAGAAGCCAGAAGGCAGCATCCGACCCACTGGAATTGGAGTTACAGGTGGCTGTGAACCACCTGATACGGGTGCTGGCAACCACTCAGGTCCTCTGCAAGAGCAACATATGCTCTTCACCACCAAGCGATCTCTCAGCCCATAGTGTTTCCGCAGCACCCTTAACACTCTGGAAGAGGAATGCTGTGAGGGTTGAACCTAGGAGCTCATGCATGCTAGTCCACTGCCTGCTCACTAAGACACATCCACCAGTGGCCCACCTTTCTCCACAGAGCTTGCTATATGACAGCTCAAGGCTGGCCTAGGTGACAGAATAAGGCTCAGAACCCGGAGAGGAGGAGATCTGTGAGGCTCAGGGAGTCAGACAGAGAAGCATGAACTCTTGCCTGGTCGGCTTTGTGGACACAGCTGGTGGTTTCCTGGGGAAGCCTGGTGGGGAGGAGAGGCTACCCATGGTTCCCAGATGTCTATCAGCCCCTTCCATCCACAAAGGTGGCTGCAGGAAGAGCAGCAGCCAAGGCTTAGGGACAGGAGAAGGGAGGCCCTCTGAAGAGGCAGAGGCAGAGGCAAACAGGACACTCCCTCCCCGCCAGCCCTTCTAATTGGCCACATCCGGCTAAGCTCTATCCATGTAGAGGGGCTGGGTGTGGCAGCTGTATTATTCCATCACTGTAGGGCTGGAATGTGGAAACCAGATCCCCCTGGAGGGGCAGGGTGGGGGCAGGGTGCAGTCACAGAAATCAAGGGGGCGCGGGTGGACAACAGACCTGTCAGGCAGGTCTGCACTTTGCCCCTCCTCTCGGGCCATGACCTCCAATCCCCAGTGCCCTTTAAACTAGACAGCTGACAGGGACGGTAATGAGGGACAGAGCAGCAGCTCTGAGGAGCCAGGACAGGCCAGGCAACGTTCCCCAACTACAGATGCATGACACCAGTGACCCTATGTTACGAGCTCCCAAACAGGAGGAAAAGCAGAGAAGCTGCCCACAGATGAATGCTGGCCCGAAACACCATCAGTCAGCTGCCTCGCTCCTTTCTCAGGCCTCCTTCTCCACCCTGTCCTAAACCTCCACCTGCCCCAGGTCCAGTTTTAACACCTACTAGAACTAATGAATGTACAGCTCCTTCCTGCCTGTGTCTAGGGAGACTCCTGTGGGGAACCGGGGAGGTCCAAGCCTCCAGGGTTACAGACCTCAGGGCCTCCCTCTTCCCACCCGACTGGGCCCCAGGGCTTGGTTGCACAGCTACTTCTATCCAGGTACCCAGGACTCTCTCCAGAGTACACAGCTTACTTAGTGAGGGTGGGCGTGGCTTCATCCAGGGTGGAGGCACTGTGGGCGCCATTGACCATCTGGCCCTGAGAAGGCATGACGAGGGAGAGTGTCACACTGGTCTTGCTGGTGTTCTGGGCACTTGAGTAGGGCACAGAAACAGGGTACACACGGCCCCCTGCAATAGGAGAGAGAGAGCAGGAGGAATGGAGATAAGTCTGGAGGGAAGCAGGGTGGTAGGTTCGAGGCTGCTCTTAAGTGACAAGGGCTATGTGAGAGCTAAGAGGCACCTAAAGCCCCAGCATGGCCCTCCACCCTTGGGGTGGCCCAGGGCAGATGTTCCTGAATGGCAGTCTCTTCCTGAATGGCAGTGGGACCTCCCTCCAGCAAGGAAGCCCACTGAGGATCGAGGCAGGAGTGGAAGGAAATGCTGCATGGCCTAATGAAAGGGTTACTGCCTGGCTTTGCCCAGATGCCTTAATCCAGAGGGTAGTCTGTTTCTAGTTGAGGCTGACCCAATGAAAATATGGTTGCAATAACAGGCCAGAGGGACTCCAGGAACCCGGGTGTCCATGCGAGAGCAAAATCACACGGAGGCGGGAGCTCCAGAGTTTGCTTGTTTAAAAACAGAAGGAAATGTAGCCCTCAGGACCAGTACAGAAGGTCTGACCTCTGTCCAAGCAACTTTATTCAAGGACTAAAGAGGAAAGAGGGACAGAGTGAAATGTCTCCTCAGCCCAAAGTGGTCCGACACAGTGCCAGGTTCTGGGGTGGACCATCTGTCCCCACACCTGACCTCATCCAGGTCCCATCATGCTAGAGCCTTTCCCTTTCCTGTTAGGGTTGCTAAGGAGGGTGAGAAGTGACCACACTCCTGGCAGGGCACAGGCTAGGAGGCACTCCACCATCAATGGTGGCAGCTATCACCTCTGATACCTGCCTTTGTGATGGTACACGGTGTGCTCATGTATCAAGACTTTAGGAGTGGCCCAGGCAAGTGATACTATCCTCACTGTACAGACAAAAGGACTGAAGACGGACTTGCAGCTCAGAGTCTATACATCTGGCAGCCTGTGCTGCGCGAAGCCAGGCCACTGGTCACCTGCACTCCCGGCAGCGAGCTCCCTCATCCCACTCTGCACTGTCTCCAGCCCAGGACTCATCTTGGGTGCTCCTGTCTGTACAGCAGATGGCATACACACCTGGGGCTGGGGTCGGTGCAGGCTGGCTCATTTCACCCAGTGGGTAGCCAAAGTTCCTCACCAGCAGGGTCATATCCTCATGCCGTGGGCAGAACTTGGCACGCTCCCCACCACTGGCAAAGGTGTCACTGTGGATACGCTTCACACGGTCTACCACAGCCTGGGCCACTGCATCCAGGGAGGTCTGCTTAGCAAATTCGGTGTCAATCATTGCTGCAATCTCCTGGGGGTGTGGAGGGAGAACTCGATGGGGAATGCAGGGTGGCCCAGGGGAAGGGGCCAAAATTCCGGGGCCCAGTGGAGGAGACTTAGGGATCACTAGCCTGCAGGTGAAGGAAGTCTCTGCCAGTTAAACTGTAATCTGAGCTTTTCAAGCTTTTCAGGATAATCCTCTGGGACACATTGAGCAGAAAAGGTGTGGGAGCCTGTGATCTCTCCACTGGCTTCCACGCCTCTAAATGGGTGACAGCCACCTCAGTGGGATTACATAACCTAACGGATGCAAGGGTGCTCTGAGAACTGCTAAGAGATGCAGGGCAAAGGCCGTGATTATGCCATCTTCCCGGAGAAAACACCTATTCTCCGTGTGAGGCATTTTGTCAGAAACTGCCCTCCAAGAAGTCCTCTGTCTGGTGCATTCTAGAACCTAATAGATGCTTCTCAATGCATCTATTGTGAAGACCAAAAGGGAAAGAAAAAAAAAAAATCACACTGAATGATCAAAAGCTCGGCAGATGTGGTAGTATATATGTTTGTACCCCAGCACTCAAGAGGCAGACACAGGGGGATCACTGCAAGTTCCAGGCCACACATAGTGAGACCCTGTCTAAAAAACAAAAATGAACAAGCAAAACCAAACAAAAAGACCAGAAGCACAAACTTAAGTCCTCTGCCTGATGACTGGCTGTCACATCCTGGGGGGGGGGGGGGGGGGGGAGGACCAGGACCTGGCACTGAGGTTTGGCTGTGTCTGGCCAGCCACACCACCTGAGACAGGATCCTAGACCTCCTCTGTGAGGAAGTCACCACTGGCCCTCTATGCTACTACAGGCTGCTGGAATGAAGGATGAAATATAATGGGCAGGAAACCCTGGACACAGGGACTAGGTGACAGTCAGGTTTTAGTGAGCGGAGGAAGCGAACTGAGTGCTACGGGACACACCTGTGAACCCCAGCACTCAGGAGGCAGAGGCAGGAGGATTCCAAATTTAAGGCCAGCCTGGACTACACCACTAGTTTCAAGCTAACTTAGGCTACAGAGCAAGATTCCATCTCAAAATGGAGAAAGGAAGAAAGGAAGAAAGGAAGAAAGGAAGAAAGGAAGAAAGGAAGAAAGGAAGAAAGGAAGAAAGGAAGAAAGGAAGAAAGAAAGAAAGAAAGAAAGAAAGAAAGAAAGAAAGAAAGAAAGAAAGAAAGAAAGAAAGAAAGAAAGCAAGCAAGCAGAGCAGGATAAAGGATTACCTTCTTACACGTACAAGAACCATACAAAACAAAGAGGAGCAGGCAGACCTGAACTCAGGGCATAGGCAGCCCCCCTCAAATGCCAGCCCGGCAGTGTGTCACAGGCCTGTATTCCTTGCTACCTGAGAAGCTGGGGCAGGACGATGCGGTTTGAGGCCTGCCTGGTTTACAAAGTAAGTTCAAGCCTAGCTTAGGCAACGGCTTGTCTCAAAACAAAAACAGAATGGGCTGTGACTGTAACTCAGAGGTAGAGTGCCTGTCAAGCAGCCTCAAGGCCCCGAGTTCAGGGCACAGAACACACAGGTCCTGTGTGACCCTGGAAGTCTCTCTGACGGCCACTGTCTGTCTGTCTTGTATCTCTGAGGTGTAGAGAAATAAGGAGCTCCCAGTGGCTGAGTAATTTGTCCTCTCACCCTGGAGCTCCCCATAGTCCCCAGAGGGAGAATCTACCACAAGGGAGGGAAAGGTAGCCCTAGGCCTGGTGGGAAGGGAAATGAGACCACAGCCTGGCAGCATTCTGGGCAACAGGCCGTGGCCCTTTTCCTTTTCTTTTCTTCTCAGTTTATTTATTTTATGTAGGAGTGCTCTATCTGTATGTACACCTTGTGCCACAAGAGGGCATCAGCTCTCACTAGAGATGGTTGTGGGCTACTGTGTGGTGGCTGGGAATTGAACTCAGGACCTCTGGAAGAGCAGCCAGTGCTCTTAACCACTGAGCCATCTCTCCAGTCCTGTCAAGGCCCTTTCTGACTCTGTTACCTTCCTTTCCTGAAGCCCCGGGGGCAGTACAGTTCCCATCTTTTTGCTTCAGGCCCTGGCTTTGAGCCCTAAAAATATGTCTGGTGACAGTACTTGAGAGTCAGGGCTCCAGGTCACCAGCACACTGCCCATGGGTTGGCCTGCTATGTCCACACCACTTGCTTGCCCTACCCAGCTCACCTGGTTGGCCTGCCCGGGTCCATGGGCTGCCTCCAGGGCCTTGTACAGTCCCTCGGACATGAGCACCAGGAAGCCTGTCACGCCATCCAGAGGCTGCGCGCCATGGATTTCCGGCTCCGCGATGATGGGTTTGGACTTGGCAGCACTAGGGGAGAGTGGAGTGAGGGCTTGGTGTGGAAAGGCCCCCGGGGGCACTGCTTCTGCTCAGGGTAAGAATCTACACCCAGAACAGAAAACATCTGACTCGGTAAGAGGGAAAGCAGAGCTGTCTCCTGAGGGCAGCCACTACAGTAAAGCCCAGGGGCATGGAGACAAAGGTCAGATGGCAGATCTGGGCTCCACTCTGTGCTTCCTGCCACAGCCACAGCCTGGTTTGCGGCAGGGCGGGGTGGGAACGGAGCATCAAAATGGCTGTTACTTATGTACGTATTAACTGATAAGGTCTCGAGTAGCCTCCGCTGATTTACAGTTATGTACCCAAGGATGACTTCGGGCTCCTAATGTTCCTGCCTCTACCTGTCAAGTGCTGGATGACAAACCTGGACCACCACGGCACCTGGCTGGGAGGCCATCATATTTCAAAGGCCTGTATGTCAGCTGGGTGATGCCATGGATGCCTGTATTCTCAGTACTTGGGCAGCTGTGACAGGAGGGGACGTCACAGGCAACACAACATAGGCACTACTACGGGTCATCTCAGTCTGGGTCACTAGTAAGAGCTATTTTGAAATAAAAATAAATTTAAAAGCAAATAAAAGCCCATCCTCTTGCTATAACTTGAACTCTGCCAAGATTAGTATCTATTTCAACTAAGATCCCATATAATACCGTGGCGGATGTGTGTCAATCATTATAGTGTCAAAATACTCCAGCACGTGTGTCCTGTGAGGACATTTTTGAAAAAACACTGAGAGGAGGGAAGTCTGGGAACATCCTCAGTGTCATTACTCGGGGTTGCTCAGGTAGATGCCGACACAACCATCTGCTGGGGTCACAGAGTCTGTTACAAGGCAGACAGCAGCTCAAGGCAGCTGTGCACGTGTGGAGGGACAGACACCTTCACGGAAGCAGAGGCACGGGACCTGTCCTGTCCACCCTGAGCTGCTCCTTGTCATGTCAGTTAGATATTAATAAAGTGGTTCAGGGAGAAGACAGAGGGCAGAGCTTGTGGGTGCCCCCTAGCTGCCATAACACACAGAAGCACACAGTGCATGTGTGTGTGTGCTAAGACATCTGGAGGCAAGATACACAAGGGATGAGCAGCCTCTGGGCGGGGTGGGTCTGAGTGTTGTAAGTCACAGACCTCCTACCCAATGAAGTAAACAGAACCCTGCAAACTAGGGGCAAAGCTTTCCAACACTGGACATTCAGATTCTAGGAGGAGAAGGAATGTTAACTTAGTGCTGAGGGAGTCTCTGGTAAAAATTTTCTGGCTGTGACACAATGCTGGAGTGGCACCACCTAGGCGCTTGTGAGAAGTTCCCCACCACAGCTAGCCAGAGGTGAAGGACCAAATTCAGGCTGCCTGGGCCCATCACCAATAACCTGACTGGCCAGGGTCCTGAATGTCTCCATGCCTCAGTTTCCCTTCATGGACATGCCTGTGGGTTAATGACAGGACCCAGCTTAGCGGGTCTGAGCTGGAGGTGAACAAGAGGTCATGCATAAGGAGTGAGCACACTAGGTACAGCAAAGGCTCACCAGGACCACCACTGCCATGGGGACTTGGGGAGCCCCAGAGGGAATGGCCCTGGAAGGGAATGGATGAGTCATCCCCCAGCTCTACCTGGCCTAAGTCACAGACAGGGACTAAGAGCCCTTTGGCTTCGTCAGTTCCTGTTCACACCGGCACCGCACGCTGTCACTGGACCCTCCTGCCAGGCTCTGTGGCACTTTTGCTGCCCTGGACTTGGTCAGTTCCCTCCTCGACCCTTGTGGGCCTCACTCACAGGACCAGACTGCTGGCCTGGGCCCACTCCACACCCAGCTCTCTGGAGGCAGAAAGTATCTTCTTGGGCCCATAGCACCCCCGCCGCTGCAGCCTGGGATCTGTTTTTACCCCAGCTCCTCTGGTCTCACAAATGGCTGGGGCTGCAGGGATGACCACCTACCTGAGCAGGTCAATGTCAGTGTAGCCGTATTTGACCTTGTAATCCCCAATGCGCCTGGTGCTCTCCTGTCCACAGATGATGCCCACCTGCTTGACCTTCCCTGCATCCAAACCTACCGAAGAGAGGACAACTCAACAGCCCCTTCTCCTCAGTGAAGAGTGGAAGGGGATGGTGATGAGACAGACAGGCCGGGCGGTGGTGGCGCACGCCTTTAATCCCAGCACTTGGGAGGCAGAGGCAGGCGGATCTCTGTGAGTTCGAGGCCAGCCTGGTCTCCAAAGCGAGTTCCAGGAAAGGCCCAAAGCTACACAGAGAAACCCTGTCTCAAAAAAAAAAAACAAAAAAAAAAAAAAAAAAAAGGAGACAGACAGACAGACAGACACACACACACACACACACACACACACACATGGCGAGTGAGGACAAAATCAAGGGAAATGTAAATGATGCCCAGGTACCACAGAGCGCAACGACCCAGTGTCCCCTTCTCAGTCTCTAACCTTAATGGAACAACCTTCATTCAGGCCCTGCTATGGTTGGAAGGTGTCATGTCCCCATGGCCTCATGTGTCTGAACACTTAGCTCCTAGCTGGTGGTGCTGTTCTGGGAGGCTATGGAACCTTTTGGATATGGGGTCTAGCTGGTAGCAGGACTGTAGAGTGGGCTTTGGAAGGTATAGGCTAACCAGCTTCTGGTCCTCTCTTCTCTTCCTGATTTGCTAAGATTTAATAATTAGCCGTCACAGAATCCTGCCGCCACAGGTGGAGACTCAGCCACCATGCTTTCCCATCATGATGGACAGTATCCCTTTACAGGATTAGTCAAAAAAAAAAAGCCCTTTTTCTCTTCAGCTACTTCTGTCAGGCATCTGGCTGCAGTAAAGAGAAAAGTAACTCAATTTAGGCTTCTCCCTGCAGGCGCTGTAGCACTAGTCAGTGTGGTCCTGTCTGCCTCTGCTCAAAGCCCAGAAGGCAGCCATGTCTGCAGGGCTGGGAGGGAAGGGAAGGCTCCAGCCACACTGGGACTGCAGGGCTTCTCTGCTCTCTTGGAATCTCTCAGGAACAGGGCTATGTGCCTACTACGTGCCAGGTTCTCCTCTGGGAAGCAGTTTACCTTCACTGACTCTCCAAAGGGGGTGTTACCACCACCCTCACCACAGCTGAAGAGGTTCCCAAGTCACAACGGTCCAGCAGCAGATCCAGCCCTGGCTACAGGCTCAGTCCTTCTGGCACGCACCTCCCTCTCCCAGGTACCAAAGGAAGGCACAGAGGGAGCCCAGGAGCTGGCCTCCCTGTTCCCACAGGTCTCCGAGCCCCGTCTCCCCTACTCACCCAGTTGTGAAAGACGAAAGAGCTCATCCTCATTCTCCGTGGTGTGGTCCACGTTCAGCTGTGTCACCTGTAACCCGTCCACCGTAGACTTGCACAGAAGGGCCCGGTTTGTACCTGCAGCACAGTTTGACCAAGGTGAAGCCGAGGGAGACACAGGACCCACGGACACAACAGGAGAGACAAGCAGACGTCACACACCACGGGGCTCAGACACGGGGGTGACTCGCCATGCAAGGACAGCTGAGTCGGTACGGAAGCAGGCTACATGTGACAGTGTGCGCAGAGGACTGAGCTTCCTAAGACACTTGTCCTTAGGGACCCATACCAAGTCTTCAGATCATCATGGCACAGTATCTGTGGTTGCTCTCAAACCATTTGGGAAGAAGGGGCTCCGGAAGAAACCAGACTGGCCATAGGACAGTAACTGTCGGGGCTGGAATGGGGCATGGCGGTTCACTAACTATTCTGTCACTAACTATTCTGCGAGTTGATCCCTAAGGAAATCTTAAGGAGGAAGAGGAGCTGGAGAGATGGCTCAGGGGTTAACAGCACTGGCTGCTCTTCCAGAGGACCCAGGTTCAGTTCTCAGCACACACATGGCATCTCACAACAGTCTGTAACTCCAGTTCCAGGGGATCTGACACCTTCACACCAACGCACATAAAATAAATTTAAATAAATTATTTTAAAGAAAGAAAGAAAGAGAGAGAGAGAGAGAGAGAGAGAGAAAGAAAGAAAGAAAGAAAGAAAGAAAGAAAAAAAAAAAAAGAAAGAAAGAAAGAAAGAAAGAAAGGAAGGAAGAAAGGAAGAAAGGAAAAGAGGGGGTTGGAGGTTAAGAGCACTGGCTGTTCTTCCAGAGGTCCTGAGTTCAATTTCCAGCAATCACATGGTGGCTCACAACCATCTATAATGAGATCTGGTGCCTTCTTCTGGTATGCAAGCATACACACAGAACACTGTATACATAATAAATAAAATCTTTAAAAAAAAAAAAAAAAGGGAGGAAGTGAGTCAGGGATGCCATGAGCCCTTATGGTGGTTTGAAAGAAAATGGCCCCCAAAGGGAAAGGCACTAATGGGAGGTATGGCCTTGTTGGAGGAAGTGTGTCACTATGGAGATGGGCTTTGAGGGCTCATATATGCTCAAGATATCACCCAGTGAGACAGTCTACTTTCTGTTGCCTTCTGATCGAGATGCATGTCTATCTGCATGCTCCCTGCCATAATGATAATGAACTAAACCTCTGAACTCTAAGTTGCCATAATGATAATGAACTAAACCTCTGAACTCTAAGTTGCCACTCCAATTAAATGTGGTTCCTTTATAACAGTTGCTGTGGTCATGGTGTCTCTTACAGCCCTTACAGTGTGCATCCTGCACAGGTTCTTGGGTCCCTTGATGGCCCCTCCTCTGGCCTTAAATACAAATGTCCCTATCACCCAGCTTCCTGCTGTTTTTGAGAATGCAGAGCAGGCCTTCACTCTAGGTAACTTCTTTCAAAAGAAGCAGCCATGGGGCTGGAGATGTTGGGAGCATAGAGGTTCTTGCACTCATAGATAACACTAGGGAAATCAGGAATGTTAGACATGCAGGGTTGTCTCTTCAAAGGAACAGATACATAACCTGTTTTCCACCCAGAAGGCTGGAAACGGAGGTAGATAACCGCCTAGATGACCTCTGTGTTATCTTACGGCGAAGTACACGTGGCTCCTCCAGGCTCCCACAAACAGGACCTGACTGAGGTGGTTAATAGCCTAGGTGACCTCTGAGCTATCTGTATGCCCAAGACCACACCAGATCCTTCCCTAGGTCCTTAACAAATGTAGCCTATCTATAGAACACATCTTCACGGAAGAAGTGACATGTACTTGGAAAAGAGTTTCACCAGGTGTGGTGGCGCATGCCTTTAATTCCAGCACTTGGAAGGCAGAAGCAGGGGAACTCTGTAAGTTCAAGACCAGTCTGGTGTACATAGTGAGTTCCAGGACAGCCAGGAGAGACCCTATCTCAAAAAAAAAAAAAAAAAAAAAAAAAAAGGAATGAAAAGGGTTTATATAATTATGCTTTACTGTGCACACGGGATTGTGTTATACTTGGAAACATTTTTCCAAACTGTACTGTACTTAAATATGCCTAAAATAAACTGCCTGGTGTCAGACTCTAACACAGTGGTTCTCAACCTTCCTAACGCTGATACTCTTTAATACAGTTCCTCATGTTGTAATGACCCCCAACCATAACATTATTTTATTGCTACTCCATAACTGATTTTGCTACTGTTATGAATCATAATGTGAATATCTATGTCTTCTGATGGTCTTAGGCAATCCCTGTGAAAGGGCTGTTTGACCCCTAGGTTGAGAGACACTGCTCTAAAAGTCTGCACCAACAACAGGCTACTGAATCGTGCTGAACTGGATTTGCCTCACAGGGACTGGATCATTACTCTGCTAGCCCTGGTGTCTGCAGAGGCCCCACACAGAGATGGCTCAGCAGTTAAGAGCACTGGCTGCTCTTCCAAAGGATGCAGTTCGGCTCCCAGGATCCACATGGTGGCTCACAATCATCTTTAACTCCAGTTCCAGGGGATCAGATGCCTACTTCTAGCCTCCACAAGCACCAGGCACACATGTGGTGCACAGACACACATGTAGACAAGACACTCACACACATAAATTAAAAACAAAAATACAACGGATGCAATTCATCCAAAGCCAGAACACCTGCCCTGCCTCATCTGCTCGCCTGCCATCTGGGATTGACACATACAACAGCGTGAGAGGGGCACAGGCCCAGCAGCCCTGGGAAGCTCGGGGCATGCACGTACAGAAGGCAGGTGGGTGTGGGGCAGGTGGTGGCTCACCAACATTGGCGACGTAGAGCTTGTTGTTGAGAAGGACTGCCACGACGGCCATGGCCCCTCCCGAGATCTCCCTCTCCAATGCCTTGAGTCTCTCAAGGATCTTCTGATACTGAGGTGGCAACTGGTGTTGGGGCACACCCTGTAAGTCATCAAGAGAGATGAGAGCAGCACAGGTGCCTGAGGACCATCTTACCAATCCTCTCCTTCCCTGAAGATAAAGCATGTGAGGGCCCTGAGCAGCCAAGACAGACAGATGACAAACAGCAAAGACAAAGTCAGGCTGGATACCTGTAGGATGCCTGGGAAGGCCACTGGTGCTTTAACCTGAAGGTGATCCTGGCTCTGGACTGAACCAGATAACAGAACCTAGAACCGATTTCTGCTATCCAAAGATGATCCTTGGAAAAAAGCTGCCCACTGCTGGCCAAGAGTCCCCACAGGGATACACTCACTGCCACCCCAGCCTCCCCATCAGGATGCTGCCTCATGATTCCTCCTGCAGGCCTTCTGTGCCCGTGGGTGACAAGCGACACAGAGGATTAGTGCTGGCACCCAGCAGTACAGACAGGCCATTACCTCTGGCAGCTGGGACTGGAGGCTGGCCTTCTCAGCCAAGGCATCATCGATGGACTCCAGGAAGCTCCTTTCTACCACATCGAAGGCCTGAAGGGACACAGGGCAAGGCAAGGGCTGGCTCAAACAATACCATCACCTCCTGCTAAGATGTCCCTATGCAGAGTAACAGATCCACGGCACTCATGGCAGATCCCATGTGACGGGTGGGTGACACACATCATTTCTGCCTCACATGTGGGCCTTCCTGACCATTGTTTGACAAAGACCTTTAGCTGTGGGATGGGAGAAGGGTGCTACCTAGGCAGCCTGTGAAGGAATCAGAGAGGCAGGAGCAAGGGCCAAGCCCTGTGTGCAAGACCGGTGAGGGATAAACTCCAGTGCTGCACACTGGGGTTCGTGTGAAGTGAGAGACTCTACCCATAGCACCGGGCTCAGAGGAGTGCTTGGTCAATGAGTCAGTAGTGACGTGGAGACCTCTGCTGAAGAGGCCTTGGTCAGGACCTGATGGACACGGATGAAGCAGAAAGCTTCCCCTGGTACAGTCTCTGCAAAACTCCAGTCTAGGAGCCCTGAGGCCATGGAGAATAGGAAAAGGCTGGGGCAATTTCTCAAAGACCAAGAAGCCTTCCTGGGTAGAAGGAAACCCCAGCACATCAACAAAAGAAACACAGCCCTGGCCAGTGAGGTGTAGGCCAGAACCGGAATGGGAATAGTTGCTGAACACGCAGGATGCCGTCAGCGCTGGAGAATGAGCCCCTAACCACATCCCAAGCAAAGAGGTCACTGGTAAGGACCTTATCCCCATAGGGCCTCCATTCTCCACTCCAGGTGATGCCTCCTCCCAAGTCAGCCCTGCTACCAATGGAAAAACTGCTGCTCCCTGCCTGCCCTAGGCTCCTGGGGGGCAAGGAACCCTTGCTACCATCAACTGTACCCAGAATTGATCTTTGGTAGGGGATGAAAAAGCAGGTAATCTTCAAATCACCCTGTCCACATTTAGAGCTGCAGGGCCCAAGTTCCAGAGAAAAGAGGCCACTGGCAGCCAGCCCAACCCCCTTACCTGCAACAGGACCCGCCGCACATCAGCCTCGGTGTGTTCAGTGTTGAGCTGACCCAGCAGAAGCTCTGCAGAGAGTCTCTGGGCCACAAAGTTGGTCACCCGGTTGCCATCATAGCCATTGAAGACCCCATACAGGAAGCAGTTGTTCTCACTTCTAGCAGGGGAGGGCAGGAAGAGGGCTGAGACCAGGGGCACGAAGGTGATGGGGAAGAAGGAACGGAATTGGGGAGGGACTAAAGGCAGAAAAGGCTTCAGGTACTCATCTAGGCCCCACATGGTGGCCATCATTTCACTATGAAAATGACCTGCTTGCTGACCCTCCCTCTCAGCCTACTCCATCCCTACCCCATAGCAGGCCCTTGGCTTAACTAGACATGGAAAGGACCACAGTAGTGGTCACTTCCCACAGGCCCCACTTCACAGGCAAGCCTCGTACACGGTAGTGGCAAGCCAGAATCTTTTCTTGCTCATGAACTGACTTTCTCTGTCCAGTACAGCAACGCCACACATACCTGAACTTGAGCCAGTTGTCCTCTGGAGGGTGGCTCTCAATGCCCTTACCATCAGCAGAATAGCTACGGTTGGAAGCTGAACCGACTCCAGAGAGATGACAGAGTGGCAGGTCATCCGTCCAGCTTGGCTGCTGCTCCTGGGAAACACCAGGCAACTGTGAAAGCCCGCCATCTTCCCCAGATCCCATTGCACCTGCTTCTCCAAGTCCCACAAGATGGTTTTGTCTGGGAAATGGTGCTTCTCTGAAGAGACACTTACAAAAAGGTTTCCTGTTTTTGTGGTGCATCCACAAACTGGTTCCCATGGAAATCCTAAACCGGCAGCATTCCCAAGTGGAAAGCTCAGCATGGCTTCTCTGAGAGAGAGAGCCGCACTACAAGGCGGGAAATGCTAGTGTAACACACAGGCCTAAGCCCAACACAGAGGACTCTTTGGTCACACTCCTCCCACAAAGGTCCTGACTGTGCAGACGAAGGAAACCAACTGCAGAACGCTGCCCCAGCGGCACAGTGCCTGCCCTGGGTGCAGCCTGGGGCGTCTGTGTTATAAACAGCTTCCCACACACGCTCTCAGGAAGGTAGCTGGGATCTGGCCTTCAGGACTCCAGCCTGCAGGTCAGTCTGTCATCCTTCCTGAGATGGAGGCCTCCACCTGTGTCCCTTCCCATCTCCCCCCCCCCCCATCTTCTCCAACAGCTGCGGCTTGAAGGACCACGCACACCCTTTTTCTTGTCTGCCAAGTCCTCTGGGATCACCGACTCAGGGGTCACTGCCTTGTGTACTCATACTGCACCCTGGTTCCATCTCTCATGCCTACAATTGACTTTTATCCCATCCTACTAGATCTCAAACCAGGATGTTTTGCACAATAACTGCAGGCAGACACACACACACACACACACACACACACACACACACACACACACACTCCAAGCTTTGGCCTAAACATCCAATTCTTTTTTTTCCTTTCAATACAAGATTTCTCTGTATAGCCCTGCCTGTCCTGGAACTCGTCCTGTAGATCTGCCTGCATCTGCCTCCAGAGTGCTGGGATGAAAGGCGTGTGCTACCACTGCCAGGCAAACAGCCAAACTCTTAATTTTGTAAGGTTCCTAGAGGTGGCCCTTAAGCATCTGTATTTTCTTTTATTTCCTTCTCTTCCTCTTTCCTTTTGGAGATAGGACTTATTAGTAAGCAAGACACAGCAGTAGGAAACAGCACAATGGAAGCCCTCGTGAGTGCAGGACTCAGGACTATCTGACCCCATGGTCACTGGGGATGGTTGCTTATCAGCCATGTCTTCATGTTCATATGCAATAAACTTGAGAAGACCCTATCTGGCAGCCAGGGAACCTGGTCTTGTTTGAGGCCTCAATTATACATTCTCTATCCTGCAGTTAGGGAGGGTGGACCTGGCTAAGGTAAACAGTGGCCAGTGTGCCCTGAGGCTCCCCAAAGCATCCTGCATATATAGCTGAAGCCTAGACTGAGACAGCATAAGATTAAAGACACAAACACCCACTGGAAGCCTACCTCAAAGGTCCAGAAAGCAAGTACCCACACGGCAGGCATCAGATCTATATGTGGTACACATATATACATGCAGGCAAAACATTCATACACATAACATAAAATACTTTGAAAAAGTTGGAAAGTTTTATTGAAATATTAAACAATTACGACCACCAGATGCAATTTCTTACATGCTAGTTTTCAAAAAAGGTGTAAAACAGCTGGGTGGTAGTGGCACATGCCTTTAATCCCAGCACTTGGGAGGCAGAGGCAGACGCAGGTGGATTTCTATGTTCATGGCCAGCCTGGTCTACACAGAGAAACCCTGCCTCAAAAAAACAAAGCAAAAAAGGAAAAGAAACGAAAGAAAAAGATGTAAAACCACTTCAGCTGGCTGCTCCAGATACGGAAAGAGCTAGCTTCTGTGGCAAATTTCACCTTCTGCTACTTACATAGTGAGAAGTCAGTTTATAGACATACACATCCTCCGATTTTAATTGCTTTTATACCACATTCATCTATTTCAAAGCTTTTGTTCAGTACTTAGTGCCCTGGAGCCACTGTTGCAGGGTGTGGGAGTCTGTTTTATTTTAAATGATCATGTTGTGAAATTGATCTCTTTGGGTGTGTAGTCATGCTGATACACTAGATATCTGTATTACTACCTCTGGTCAGGACACAGAATGCACGACACTTCATATCCCTTGGGAGTTTGCTCCACCCACTCCAGGCCTGGCACACTGGCCTGTTCACCATCCTGTGATTTTGCCTTTTTAAGAATGGCATCTGTCAGCCGGGCAGCGGTGGTGCACACCTTTGATCTCAGTACTTGGGAGGCAGAGGCAGGCGGATCTCTGTGAGTTCAAGGCCAGCCTGGTCTATAGAGTGAGATCCAGGACAACCAGGGCTACACAGAGAAACCCTGTCTTCCAAAAAAAAAAAAAAAAAAAAAAAAAAAAAAAAAAAAAAAGGAAACAGCACCTGCCTAACCTGCTCTGCACTTCCAGTTGGCTTGGGCCACTGGGAGTCCCCAGTGCAAGGCCATCTGTCAAAGCATGTGGTGTACAACCCTGTAAGGCTGGCTTCTTTTGTGCATGCTGTCCTTGAGATTCAGCCACATTGTTGCTTGTATGCAGCAACAGCTTGCTCATCTTTCCCATAGTTCTCTTTTCTCATTGTTGGACAAAGGAGGAGTCTGCTTATCCCCGAATGCTCTAAAGGACTACATTTGGGCAACATTCATGTGCAAGCTTTTATCTGAGTTTAACTTTTCTTTTTTTCTTTTTTGGTTTTTTTCGAGACAGGGTTTCTCTATGTAGCTTTGGCCTGTCCTGGATCTCATTCTGTAGACCAGGCTGGCCTTGAACTCATAGAGATCCACCTGACTCTGCCTCCTGAGTGCTGGGATTAAAGGCGTGTGCCACCACCCCCTGCCTAACTTTTCATTTCTTTTGGTAACTACCTAGCTGCTTGGGTCACAAACATCTACTGGAAGGCTGACATGCATGTGGTACACACACATACATACAAAAACAAAACACCGGCCGGGTGGCGGTGGCACATGCCTTTAATCCCAGTACTCGGGAGGCAGAGCCAGGCAGATCTCTGTGAGTTCGAGGCCAGCTTGGTCTACAGAGCAAGATCCAGGACAGGCACCAAAACTACACGGAAAAACCCTGTCTCGAAAAACTAAAAAAACAAACAAACAAACAAACAAACACCAGGTCCAATTAAAAGGCTGTTTAGCTTTTTCTTTTAAATTTCGTTACAGGGCCGGAGTGATGGTTCACACCTTTAGTCCCAGGACTTGGGAGGCAGGCCAGCCAGAGCTAGTGACCCTGTCTCAAATATGACAGAGATAGGTTGATACTTACTATTTTAAATTTATGTATTTGTGTATGTGAGCAGATACCCTATGTGTATGGCTGCTCCTGGAAGCCTAAAGGGGGAACTAGAACCTGAGGTGTGGTGAGCCACTGGGCACAGGTGAGAGGAATCAAACTAAGTCTTCTGGAGGAGCCAACAAGGATTAACTGCTCCAGCCCCTGGGTGTGTAGCTTTAGCAGAGCAGCTGTACCACGTGTACTCCGGCAGCAGCAAGCCCTCCAAGTGACGGCGTCCTGGTCAGCACTGGGTATCATCTGTCTGTTCTGTACTTCAGACACTCTAAAGTATGCCTGATCTCGTGGGGTAACTTGCATTTCCCTAATACTTAATGATACTAAACATCTTCTCAAGTGTTCACTTGCTACCCACAGGTCCTCTCTGGCAAGCATTTTATTTTACCCCTCCTTTTGAACTGCACTGTTTAACAACAGAGTTCTTTATATATTTTGCAGTACAGTCCTTTGCTGACTACATGATTTGTAAATACTTTCCCAAGTCTGTAGCTTGCCATTCCATTTACCTCATATTGGTTTTGGTAGAATAAACATAAATTTTTGATGATTTCAATTTTATTGATTTCTTCCTTTTAGGGTTTGTGCTGTGAGTCATATCCAAGAGCTCCTTGAGCAGCCCAGGCCACGAGAACCTCACATTCACTAGAACTTTTACAGTTCTATGTCTACATCCGAGACCTCTTTTGAATTAATCTCTGTAGCAGGAAGCTCTAGGTCAATGTCCCTCTGCATATGGCTGTCCAATGGTTCTAACACCACCTTTGAAGATCAGCTTCCTCCACTGAGTTACCGTCAGACCTCTGCTTTGTTTCTGGACTCTGTTCTGTTCATCTCTGTGATGAACATTTTATCTCTTCAGCTTCATTATAGGACGTCTTAAATTCACCTACAGCACCAGTGGTTCTCAACCTTCCCCATGCTGTGACTCTTTAATACAGTTCCTCATGTTGTAGTGACCCTAACCATAAAATTACTTCATTGCTATAATTTTGCTAGTGTTATGAATGCAATGACTTACATCACAGGCCCGCCTGGGAAGAGCTGACATCTCCACTCCACCAATCTCTTGATCCATGAACATGGTATGCCTCCACTCATTCATGTTTCCTCATGGGATGTTCGCTTTCGTCACAATTTCGCCCCAGGATGTGAAGAGTCTCTGGGTCTCCTATTAGTCTTTGAGGATTGTATCTAAAAGTTACTACTGGAAATGAAATGGCTCAAGTTCTGCTTAGCTCTGGTGACATTAGGTCAAGTGAGAGCTGTGGTGATATTTTAATTGTGCTGAAATGTGAACTTTGAGTTCTGAAAAAGCTGATTCTATAACCACTCATTTGCTAGAAGTTATGGCCATTATGGGTATACCTGCACAATTTAAAACTGACAATGCTCTGTGGGAGCCCGTTTTCAGGTTCCTCGTGGCTTTACCCAGTAGGTCTGCATAGAGGATGATTAGGGCCATGGGCCTGAGTGCAGGTGTCTGAAATGGTCTACATTTGGCTGTGCTGGGGGGAGGTCTTTTGCTCCACCCCTTGGCCTCTCTATAAATACCCTGGGGCAGAGACAGTCAGGGCCCTTTGGAAAAGGTTCCAGGCCCTCTCGAGGCTATCCTTTATTTTCTATCTGTTTATCTCCGCAATATAAATCCTTTTATCTAATATTTCCTGCTGCTCGCACTCAAGAAAACTCTGGGGAACTGTGGGGTTGGTGGGTAAACGCCCCACAGAATGGCACCATGAACAGGGACTAAAGAAAAAAAAAGGAGGGGGGGACTAAAGACAAATGAACAGGGACTAAAGACAAGGTAATAGGGACTAAAGAAAAAGGAAAATAATAGTTTTATTACAGAGTTTTTGGCGAAAGTGTGAGTCAGCTCTGCCAGTGGAAAATGGCATGCCAGTGTTAGGGAAAATATATATATTATTGAGGGGCAGGGGTTTTATCCTCGAGAGAAAAGGAAAACGGACTGAAAGGATGTCTGATGCTGCAGCGCAAAATTCTCTTCTGTCAAAATTTTCTATCTTCTATCCCTTTCTCAATTTCTATCTGTGAAAAATAAGTATAAGGTATAGTGTAGTAATATAGTATAGGAAAAACTTAGAAGTGTAAGATCGTGTAGAAAAAAATAAGTAAGGCAACTAAACAGAAAAACTCTTCAATTTTCTAACTTTGGGGGCTATGAACACTAACTGGGAAAAAAATCTTTGAGCTTTACAGGTAGTAAAAAAAAGCTCTTCTTTAAGCTTATGGGGAAGAAAAAGTTTCCTATGGAAGCTTTTGGCCTAGGGACAGCCGAAATGCTAAGTCCAAGCGGCAGAAAGTGATTTCCCCCTGAGGCAAAATGCGGGTGTAAAAAGCTAAAAAGTTTAAAGTTGGGAAGCTTTGGGGAAAGTTGGTCTTTCTCTCTTGGGAAAAAAATCTTAACGCTTTTCTTGAAAAATTCGGAAAAAACTAAAAAGCCTTAATCTTTCTCAAACTAAAAGCTCTCTTAAACTTAGAAACTAAAGCCTTTAACTTTCTCTCCGAAGGACAAAAATTAGAATCACCTGAAGATGATAGCATGAGGACCACCTGTGATTAGTTCTAAGGGAAAACAACAAACCTCTTAAGACAGCAAAACCTAAGTTCTCTTTCAAGCTTTAAAAATCCTCCCTGCAATGCAGGAGAAAGGGACAAATTCCTAAAAACCTCTTCTAAGCTCTGTCTCTTCAAGATAGCAAGACAGTGGGTCAGAGTCCCCTGAGGGAAACGCTTGGGAGAGTGGAGTGAAGAGTCATAAAGAGGCAGCCCAATAGAGCGGGGAAACTTTACCTGAGAAAAGCAAAAAAGCCAAGCTTTTCAGTTACAGCCGAGCTGAGGCATCAAGGGCTTTGTTTCTGAGTGAGCATCTTTGAAAAGGTGCTCCTAACTTCCTAATGCAAAGATCCCCTGAAGCATTATATCTTCTGAGCAAAAACCCAGAGGCAACTAGCCAGCATCTGAGTTGGAGTGCATTTCGTGGATACTAGGCTTCCTGCAGTTGTAAACTTCCTGGAGCGCACAGCTGAGGCAGAAAAGTGCAGGACCCAGGGGAAGATTGCTAATGAACAAACAAAGCTAAAGCCGGTGGGAACAGCACAGTTGTCCGCTTTCCTACAAGTCCCGGGTTGATAGGTCCACAGCGGCAAAAAGAAATCTGAGAAAAGCTTTCCTATCAGAGTGAGGACCTTTCTGGGAAAACAGTAAAGCTGAACTGTGTCTGAAGCAGTGGTGCTGCTGAGTCAGAACGCTGTCTGGGGAAAGAGCCCAGCCAGGGCAGAACAGAACTATCCAGGAGTAAAGCTTTCTTTTCTGTCAGAGAAAGCATCTCTTTGAGAGAAGCTTTGTTTCAGCTGACTCCCTGAGATGAGGGAGTGTAGCCCTGAGGGGTGATTGCCTCTGGCATAAGCTCTGTCCTTGAGCACCCAAACAAACACAACCCACTGGGGGACTAGGCCAGGTGAAGGCCTGATGAGACAAAACACCTGTCCTAATGGGAGTTTAGAGATGGCAAAAACCTCCCCTGTTAGAAAAGCAGAAGCTTGATTTATGAACACAAACTCCACAGACCCCGAAAACAGAAACAGACAAAAAGCCCCTATCTTCAGTAGCAGGGAAAGCCGCCACTGTAGTGTTGGGAACTGTTTCTGGGGTAGGGGGGGATAAACTGAGACCGAACTGGAAACTGTCAGGGAGAAACTCTCTGAAGAAACAGAGAAGGGACAGATTCCTCCCCAGAAAATGCATGACCTGTGAAAGCTGCTAAGAGTTTGAGGCAGATTGGGGGGATAAAAGCCCCTACCTCCAAAGGCATCTAGCAGAGGAACAGAGCCACAGACAGATACCTGAAGCTCTGCATCTGGGGGGAAGGAACAAGCAAAATGAGAATAAAATCAGTGGGAGAAAATCTCTCTGAAAGAGCTATGGAAAAGCTGTTGTAAATGCTTTTGTTTTTCACTGACTGGCTAAGGCAAACACAAGCCCCGAGGAAAGTTGCTATCAGGAATGCCCGCCTCAATGCGCGCTAACGAGGCAGGTGCGGTTCTGATCCGGGCCAGTGTCTGATGAAGGAGAAACACCTGTTAAAGCCAGCCGAGGAGAGAATAGAAATCTCTCAATGTCCCTTAACTGAAAACTTAAAACGCTTGGTTCAAATCTTTTGTTGCAAAAGCAAAAACTTCATAAGCAAGTCCAGTAAAAGTACCAGAAGCTGACTCCCAGACCCAAAAAGAACTATGGGAAATGAAGTCCGAAAGCTAGCTTTGTGACAGTGAGCTGATGAAGAGAAATGAATTCTGGGAAATGTATTTCAGCTAAAGATGGTGATACTGTCCAAAAATTTTTCAGCTCAGAATGAAGTTTCTTAAAGCAATGCTAGAAAGCTTAATCTTACCTCTTGAAAACTCAGATCAGATAAAAAAGCTACCTATAAGAGCAAATAAGCCACTTTAAAATCCTTAAAACAAGGGAAAGCAGTTTATACACTGAACATTGTCTTAGATATGAAGAAACTTCTGTGAAATTTAACGTTCTTTGCCTTTTGAACAAACAGCTGGCAATGAATGATTACTTTGCAAATCTAATAAGGGAGACAGGGAAACAGGCATTCAAAAAAGAAATGACTGGCTGGGCGTTGGTGGCGCACGCCTTTAATACCAGCACTCAGAAGGCAGAGCCAGGCGGATCTCTGTGAGTTCGAGGCCAGCCTGGTCTCCAAAGTGAGTTCCAGGAAAGGCGCAAAGCTACACAGAGAAACCCTGTCTCGGGAAAACAAAAAAAAAAAAAAAAAAAGAAATGAAGATGGGAAACAAAATTCAGAAAATCTAGCTGTCTTACAAAAGAGTTGCTTCACCTGAAAGTTCCTTATAAGAAATCAATGCTAGCCAGGCGTTGGTGGCGCACGCCTTTAATCCCAGCACTCGGGAGGCAGAGCCAGGCGGATCTCTGTGAGTTCGAGGCCAGCCTGGGCTACCAAGTGAGCTCCAGGAAAGGCGCAAAGCTACACAGAGAAACCCTGTCTCGAAAAACCAAAAAAAAAAAAAAAAAAAAAAAAAAGAAATCAATGCTAAATATCACAGCTGCTAATAACAAGAAGGGTTAAAGCTAATGAAGTGAAACACTAAATCCTGAAAATGCTTTTTCTCAGAGTAAGCTAATGAAGGATATGTTTCACAAAAGAACATCTATGTTCTTGACTCCTTTGAATAGTAACAGTTTTGGTGAAAATATTGGAACTAACAACAATCAAGTCAAAATGTTTCAACAAATCCAAGACGCTATTCCACAAAAGAAAGCTGCCATGCTTTGTGGGCCATATTAGAGCTCACTCACTCCAATCTTCCTGGTCCTTTAGCTGAAGGTAAAGCAATGGCTGATAAGAACAAAGATAGTAGCATTATCCCAAGTGGAAATGGCTCAAAAGTCACATGCTCTTCATCAAAATAGCAAAAGCTTAAGAAAGCAATTCAATCTTACCAAAGAAGCAGCTCGTCAAATAGTTAAACGATGTGGGATATGTCCAAAATATTTTCCTGTCCCTCACTTAGGGGTAAACCCTCGAGGTCTTCTTCCTAATCATCTATGGCAAATGGATGTTACTCATATTGCAGAATTTGGCAAATTAAAATATGTACATGTGACCATTGACACTTATTCAGGATTTTTAATGGCTAGTGCACAACCTGGGGAAGCTACAAAACATGTAATTATGCACTGCTTGAAGTGCTTTTCGTATATGGGTATACCAAAAATTATTAAAACTGATAATGGTTCTGGATATAGCAGTAAGGCATTTCAACAATTTTGTACCCAATGGGAAATCGTACATAAAACAGGTACTCCTTATAATCCTGAGGGACAAGGTATTGTGGAAAGGGCTCATAGCAGTCTTAAAATACAACTTAAAATAGAAAAGGAAGAAATTTACCCTCAATCACCACATAATGCATTAAATTATGCTCTTTTTGTTCTGAACTTTTTGAATATGGATGTCCGTGAACAGTCTGCCGCAGACAGATTTTGGCACAGTGGCACCCAAGCGACTTTTGCTCAAGTGAAAAGGAAAGATCTCTGCTCAGGATTATGGAAGGGTCCCGATCCTGTGTTAATATGGGGTCGAGGACATGTTTGTGTTTTTTCACAAGAGGAGATGAAGCTCGGTGGTTACCGGAGCGTCTGGTAAGGAGCGTGGAACTAAGAAAAGTCAGCTCCAATGATGTGTTCCTATAAGGGAACCAGAATGAAAGTGGCTCGATTAGTGTTTCTG
>CABHPR010119090.1:27733-44245 GCA_902168415.1 Peromyscus melanophrys
TTTTTTTTGTTTTTTTGAGTCAGGGTTTCTCTGTGTAGCTTTGTGCCTTTCCTGGATCTTGCTCTGTAGACCAGGCTGGCCTAGAACTCACAAAGATCCGCCTGGCTCTCTCTCCCAAGTGCTGTGATTAAAGGCATGCTCCACCACTGCCCGGCTAATGATGTTCTTATAAAGGAACCAGAATGAAAGTAGCTCAATTAGTGTTTCTGAGGTTTGGTCACTGGTTAATGCAAACAGTGAGGAAATAGAGTTCGGAGCTGTGCCGCTTTTGGCTTTACTAGCTCCTTTAGAAAAATGCTTTATATCACCTAATAGCTGTGCAGTATTTAGCGAAGACCTTTACAGCAGCTAAATACGGTAATTTCACCATCAGCATGAAGTGAAGTTTTTCGGTAGAACAAACCAAAATACTGCTGTAATAGAAACGTTTGTCTGAATTGAAGCACTTAGGGGAGCTATTATGAATTTGGGTGAAGGGACAGCCTCTAGTTAAAAACCATTTACCACTGACAGTGCATCTCTGCCGGTTCAGGAAAGGCTGAGAGAACTCGGCAACTTAGGGGTGTGGCTTTGTCCCGAGAATGTTACAGTCCCCTAGCAACAAGTATCACAACTCTATAATGACAACACTCACTAAATCCCAGTGTTGTATAGCAAAGCTAACTATAAACTCTAAACTTTAGAAATGATGTACATACTTCCTGTCTAGTTAAGAGAATATTTCTAATAGAGATAGTGATAATTAAGAGTAAGAAGTAGAAAAAGATGAAAATAAGATACGTGAGTTTGTAGAAATTATTCTTTTGTTAGATCTGTGTTAAATCTTTAGGTGTTTGCTAAGTTAAATATATGCTAATGGTAGCCCTATATAAGTTTGTAAAATAGATCTATAGAGTTCCTTTAAGAATATAAGCTTGTGGGGCTGGAGACATGGCTCAGCGGTTAAGAACACTTGCTGCTCTTCCAGAGGACCTGGGTTCAATTCCCAGCACCCACATGGCAGCTAACAACTGTCTGTGGCTCCAGTGATTTGACACCCTCACACAGACATATATGCAATGTGCATGAAATAAAAATAAATAAATTTAAAAAAAAATATAAGCTTGCAAGAAGTATCTAAGGTAGTCTTAAGACATGTAGTAATAAGCTTGTAAGAAGTAAAGATGTGCCGGGCGATGGTGGTGCACACCTTTAATCCCAGCACTTGGGAGGCAGAGGCAGGCGGATCTCTGTGAGTTCAAGGCTAGTCTGGACTACAGAGTGAGTTCCAGGAAAGGCACAAAGCTACACAGAAAAACCCTTTTACAAAAATTTTTAAGAAAAAAAAAAAAAAAAAAAAGTAAAGTAAGAAATAAGATGGAAATGAGGGGCTAGAGAGATGGCTCAGAGGTTAAGAGCACTGACTGTTCTTCCAGAGGTCCTGAGTTCAATTCCCAGCACCCATATGGTGGCTCACAGCCATCTGTAATGAGATCTGGCAACCTCTTCTGTGTACATAATAAATAAAAAAAAAAAAAGGTGGAATGAATATAAGAAGTATATATTTGCTAAAGTAGTTCTATAATTTCCTTAAGGAGTATAAATAAATGTTAATGTTATATGTGACTTTGTAAAAAAAGTGTAAATGTTGAATGTGAGTCTAAATGCTTTGCAAAATATGTTATATGTGAGTTTGTAAAAAAGTGTAAATGTTTAAGTGTGAGTCTATTCTTAATGTAAATGGTGAAAGAACCTGAGACACAGAAGGTAGTGTCCTAGTAGACTGCAAAGCAGGCAGCCTGAATGGTTTCAAAAGCTCCAGAAGCCGCTAAGAAGCTAAGAATGGCGGAAGCCAGAACCAGCACAACAAGGCATCCCCAGCTGAGATCCATGGAAAATCAACGCAATACAGAAAAACCTGAGCTAAAATCAAAAACGGTGCGGTTTAGAATACTACTATAACTAAAAAGATCTCTGTGAGAACAAAAGTTGCAGAGATGCTTGTCTGAACTAAAATTGTTAACTACAAAAAGATTTTTGTTATGGATTTCTTCATATTTGGAAGGCTCGTAGCAGAATTTATCATTTGAATTTTGGGACTTAATGAAATGAACAATAGACTTCATTTCAATGGGACAATTTTGAGTTTACTTATAGTAATGACCTAGGAACTGTTTTCTGGAATTGTGTTAAAAATGGAACTGTTTAAATGAAGAAATTTATTGTTTCTACCTCGACTCAAGTTGCAGTTTTGTGTATGCGTATATGCTGGTGATTCATGAATTGTTCTGTGTTAAAAATGCAATTGTTCTGTGGAACTGTTTATGTAAAAATGGAATTACTTATGGAACTGGTTTTGTGTTACAAATGAACTGTTTAAACAGAAAAGTTTGGGTTTTCTAACTAGGCTTGAGATTTTGCTTAAAAAATTATAAAGAAAAGGGAGTTAATATTCCTTAGTCTATTTAATTTAAAAAATTGTTGAGTGGATTAATGTCATATTTTGTTAGTAAGAAATGCAAATGGGGTATACTAAGAGACTACTATTAGAGTGTAAAGAGTTTTATTAAGAAACTGCTTTTGGGGGTTGGGGATTTAGCTCAGTGGTGGAGCGCTTGCTCAAGTGCAAGGCCCTGGGTTCAGTCCTCAGCTCTGGAAAAAAAAAAAAAAAAAAAGAAACTGCTTTTGGATGTTTTGCTAAAAGTTTTCAAAGTGTTAATGGTTAGATTAAGAATATTGCTTTTCAATATGGGTTTGTAGGAATTGTATGAGTTTGGGTTTTCTTCTAACTAGGTTTGAGTTTGTTTTAAAAAATTATAAAGAAAAGGAGGAGTTATGAGTGAATTAAGGTTGAATGTATGTTCGCAGAAATTATGTTTAACTTATTGATATTAATGCACCCTGATTTTGTGGAGTTAAGGAAATATTTAAGTTTGTGAATACATCAGAAGTTTTTCCTATGTTTTGTTAGCAAGAAAATTCAAATGGTTCTATTAAGAGTCAAAGTTGTAAGATGGAGAAAATTGTTAACTATATATAGTACCATATATGTTAATTCAAATGGTTCTGTTAAGAGTTTGCTTTGTGTTGTAAGATTAGAGAATTGTGAATAGCAATATTTATGTTAACCTGTTAATGGTAATGATGAAGCTAAGGGATTCTTTAAGTTTGCAATTGCATTAAGTTTTTGGTTTAGAAAGGGCTTGATGCAGCTAAAGACTGCTGTAGTCACCTTGGACCTAATTCAAAAGAGAAATGCCATCTTTATCATCCTCTACTCCCATACTGGGATGTATAACAGCTATGGAGATTGCTGTAAGCTATTAATGAGTTATTTTCTATATATTAAGAAAGGGGGACCTGTGGGAGCCCGTTTTCAGGTTCCTCGTGGCTTTACCCAGCAGGTCCGCATAGAGGATGAATAGGGCCATGGACCTCTGAGTGCAGGTGTCTGAAATGGTCTGCACTTGGCTGTGCTGGGGGAGGAGGTCTTTTGCTCTACCCCTTGGCCTCTCTATAAATACCCTGGGACAGAGACAGTCAGGGCCCTTTGGAAAAGGTTCCAGGCCCTCTCGAGGCTATCCTTTATTTTCTATCTGTTTATCTCCGCAATATAAATCCTTTTATCTAATATTTCCTGCTGCTCGCACTCAAGAAAACTCTGGGGGAGCTGTGGGGTTAGTGAGTAAATGCCCCACAATGCTCCAGCATATGTCTTTGTTAAAATGAAACAGTTTTTTGCTTATTACAATATAAAGCATATTACAGGTATATCATATAATCCTACAGGGCAAGCAGTTATAGAAAGATCAAACAGAACTCTAAAGGATATGCTAAATAAACAGAAAGGGGTAACAAAAACCCCCAGAAATAGACTGCATAATGCTCTATAAACTTTGAATTTTCTCAATGCTAATGAGAAAGGTACAACAGCTGCAGAGAGACACTGGATAATAGAAAAAACTACAGAATTAAATCAGCCTATATACTTTAAGGATGTGCTGACCTCAGAACGGAAACCAGGATATGTGTTACCTTGGGGACGAGGTTTTGCTTTTGTTTCTACAGGAGAAGATGAGCTGTGGGTACCATCAAATCTGATAAAGGTTCGATTTGAACAAGAGAGACCTCTTAATTAGCAACCAGCACGACCATCCAATTTAAACTAACTCATACCATGAACACGTGCCTTTTCATTTAATCGGATACAACTTGCCGAAAGGGAAGCTCCCCAAAGTTAGTCTTGGGGAGAGGTTTTTGTTTCTGTCAGAGAAGAGTAGAACTGCAGCAACAAAGCTGAACATGTGTGTCCTGGGTTCAGCAAAAGCAGGACACAGGGAGTAAAAATGTATGTCTCTGTAGATACCCTGAATCCTGCTAGCCAGCAGTAACCTCATGCTTAGAGTTCAGCCAGTAACTTCAAAGGACTACCTCACCCTAGCCCCGTCGTCCAATCCCAAGCTGCATGTAAACCTTTCCTATATCAACCCCTTCAAGTGAGTGCTGGGCCGTCCTCCTCCACCCGCTGTGTCGGATGCTGGATGTGCGGACTGGTTTGTTTTGTTATTAAAAACCCTGTGTGCCTGCATCGGATATCGGCTCTGGCCGGGCGGTGGTGGCGCACGCCTTTAATCCCAGCACTCGGGAGGCAGAGCCAGGCGGATCTCTGTGAGGCCAGCCTGGGCTACAGAGTGAGTTCCAGGAAAGGCTCCAAAGCTACACAGAGAAAACCTGTCTTGAAACAAAAAAACAAAAAAAGGCTAGTGGCTGGGCCTAATGCCATGAAGAGCCAAAGCACCCCCATTTCAAGCAAGCCCCTCACCCCAGCTTGAAACTGGCCTGAGTTTCAAAATTCTCAGGTCAAAGGACAAAGTCTGCATGTTTGAAGAGCCATCTAGTAGCAACTGATTAACCATAGAATGCCCCAATGCCAGAGATGGTCAGAGTACAAAGTCCGGATGTTTGAAGGACTATCTGGTAGCAATTGATTAACCACAGAATGCCCCAATGCGGGAGGTAATCTATAAAGTTTAACAAACAACCGGTTAAAACTACAAAGTAAGATAACACAGAAATTCTGAAAAGCCCCTAAAACTTGAGCCAATCAAAATTGTACCCATACTAGCACCCCTAAATGATGTAACCTTGTGGTTTTTAAAAACTGAGCTTGCAGAGGGGCGGGCACCTCCTCCAGCCTCCACTGTGTTGGTTGGCTTGACAGAGGGCCCTGCCACGGCTTGAACTGCTTCATTAAACCTTGCTTTTGCATTTCGGTGAGTTTGTATCTCTGGTGGTCTCTTTGGGGGTCTTGCAATATGGCATACATGTTGTGGTCCTGTAATCCCAGGACCGGGGAGTCTGAGCCCCTTGATAGCCCTCTCCCAAGGCCTAGGAAGAATCTACGACCAGCTAATAATCTAATCTTTGATGAACATGATGTACATGATGAAACTCTTTAGTTCTCTACATAGCTTCTTTTCTGTTCTTATACTTAGCTCCTCTCTGTCCCTTCTCCTGTCCTCATCTTCAGCTTCCTTCTCTATCTTTGTTCGTTCCCCTTCCTCTCTGGAACTGGTCCCTGTCTTACCAGCAGCCTGACTATTACTTATTCAAAGCAAGGCTTCCAAGCTCCCTACAAGAGCCATGATAGCCAGCTTCATTTGCAACCCAAAGGGGAGTGAATAGAGGAGGTGTGGATTAAGAAGGACTCGAATTAGTCAGAAAGGGAATTTATGTGCTCAAAATATATTCTTGTAAGTGGTTAGGTGAAACGTTCCGAGTCTATCATAAATGTGCTCAAACTGCAATCTTACAGGTGGTTAGGTAAAAGAATCTATAAGTCACTAAAATAAAACTGCCTCTATTTTCCTATGCCGCCATATACTGGCAGGGCGGGGTGACTCTGCTAGGAGCTAGGAATTCTGCCTCAAAGCTACATTGTGCAAAAAACCCTTTTGTTCTGAGTCAATTGCTCTGGAATGCCATTTGGGCTGTGAGAGGAAGGAGGGTCTGAGCTTCAGTAGCACAAGAAACAAAGCTATGCCTAGGATGCTAGAGAATAACTGTTAGTTCTTGGAAGCATACATAGCATAACAAGAAAATCACTGCGGGAATCAGCTAATATATACACAAAAGCTAAAATACCACCAAGACTTCTTAAGCCGTGGCCTGACCTTCGGAAAAGTCCTTGACCTTTCCAAGTAGTAGCTGGTAGTAGCTGGATTCCGTATGGAATGTATATTTTCCTGCGACCTGCAGCACCACCAAGCCTAATTTTCTGGATTTGATCCCAGGACTCAAATGGTGGAAAGAGAGAGCCAACTCCTACAAGTTGTCCTCCAACCTTCACATGCATGTCTGCAAACACAAATACACACACACACACACACACACACACACACACACACACACACACACACACACACAAATAAAGGAAAAATGTTAAAGAAAAAAGCTAGCTGCTACCATGTGCAAATAAAGGACACATACTTATTGGAAAACCTGCCTTGGTGTTACTCAGGAAGCAATGCATGGTGGGAACACAGGAAGATGCTCTGGGTGGGCCGATGTTGTACTGACCACCAAGGCCATATTTAGCTGATGAAGGAAAAACAAACTCTCCCAAATCAGAAACCTGTGAGCGTAACAATAGTCAATGTACTCAGTTGGTACCTTGACCTTCAGTAATTACAACTACTGTCTGGAAACTCATACACTATAAACTCATACACTATATTTTTAAAAATCTCTTTTTCAGGGGCTGGAGAGATGAATTAGTAGTTAAGAGCACTGACTGCTCTTCCAGAGGACCAGGGTCCAATTCCCAGCACTTACATTGTGGCTTAAAACCCTGTCTAAGGGCTGGAGAGATGGCTCAGAGGTTAAGAGCACCGACTGCTCTTCAAGAGGTCCTGAGTTCAATTCCCAGCACCCACATGGTGGCTCACTACCATCTGTAATGAGATCTGGCAACCTCTTCTGTGTACATAATAAATAAATAAATCTTTTTAAAAAATTAAAAACAAACAAACAAAAAAACTAACCCTGTGTAATTCCAGTTCCAGAGGCTCTGATTGATGCCCTCTTCTGGCATCCACAAGCATTGCACACACAATGCTCAGACATACTTACAGGCAAAACATCCATCCACAAGAAATAAAAATAAACTTTTTTGCAGGGGGAGGTTTGAAACTGGGCCTCACTGGGTAGCCATGGAACTCCTTGCTATGTAGACGAAGCTGGCCTTGAACTCAAAGAGATCTACTTGACTCTGCTTCCCAAGTGCTGGGATTAAAGGCATGTGCCACCATGCCTGACTCTAAATCATTGTTTTCTTTTTAATTTGATTTTTGCAATGTTGAGTCAGTAAATTCTGGAGATTTATCCTTTTACTAGCTGCAAACAGTATTCTTATCAAAACTCCAGTGCCATTGTGCACTTACACAGTCTTTGTTTATCTTGAAAAAAGCACCCCAAAACCACATTTACTGCACTTTCTTTTCTTTTTGTATGTGTACAGGGTGAGTGATGTGTGTTCACATGTCTGAGTGAGTACATGGCAAGGGGCTAAAACTGACATTGAGTCTCCTTGATTGCCCTCCACTTTATTCACTGATGCAGGGTCTTTCACTGAACCTGGAGATGGACAATTCCAGCCAGTCTTGGTGAGTGTTGGAATTACAGGTAGGTCAACACACAGCATCTGGCTTTTACATGGGTGCTGGGGATTCAAACTCTGGTCCTCTGGTCCTTGTACAGCAAGTGCTTTATCGACAGAGCCACCTCCCCCCAACCGATGTTTTCTTATCACGTTAGAAGTGTACACTTCAGTCTGTCATAATGTCGATGCCAGCATCTCATTTAGTGGGTAACTCAGACAGGAGCAACTTCCATTTTCATTAGAATACAGTAAGGCTGCCTACTTTCTGCATCAACTTAACATTCAACTGGATGTGTGAGGCCAGACAATTAGACAAGAAAAAAGAATGACAGTGTAGAATTTGAAAAAGAAATAAAGCCTTTTCTCCCTATAGGTGACACGGTAACACTACTGAACCCCTCAAGAGTAATGATAAAAGTAAAACAATGGGAAAAAAAATCAAGTGGCAAGATAGAAAACACATGCCGGGTGCAGTGGCACACGCCTTTAACCCTGGCACTTGGGAGGCAGAGAAAGGTGAGCCTGGTCCACATAGTGAGTTCCAGCACAGCCAGGGTTACAAAGAGAGAACCTGTCTCCAAAAAAAAAAAAAAGAAAGAAAAAAAGGGCAACATATGAGAAAGAAGAGCTTTGAGTCAGAGGAGAGGCAGCCAGCCTCTCAGGGGAAGCACACACCCACTGTCAGATAAAGCAAGTCCGTCCTGAGAAGTCTGGCAGGTTAGTGTCCCCCAATCAAACTCCTGTGGAAGACTTTTAAACCTACATTCACATAGGTCACATGAGACCTTAATAGTCCATCCAGCCGTCCAGAGTACTGACAGAGCTTTGAATCTCACCCTGACAGGCCAACAATCTCACATAGCTAGCTGTGACTCTTGTTCAGGTAAATAGCCTTCCATAGAGCACTTCAAGATGACGTCTAAAAACTGCCCGATAAAAGGTGTGGGAAGTAAACTCACTTCTGGCAGAAGGGTCCACACCAAGAGTTTACATTCCTTGAAAAGTCCACCACGGAGGCGGGTGTGGTGGCGCACGCCTTTAACCCCAGAGGCAGGTGGATCTCTGTGAGTTCGAGGCCAGCCTGGTGTACAGAGTGAGTTAGAGAGCAGCAAGGATTATTTAGAGAGATCCTGTCTCAACAAAAGACAAAACTCAAAACAACAACAAAGAAATGCTCAAACAGGGTGGGCAAAATGGCTCGGTCCCTTGCTTCCAAGCCTGAAAACCTGAGTTTGAGCCCCAGAATCCACCCACGTGGTGGAAGGAGGGAAATGACTTTAAGTTGTCCTCTAACCTCCACATAGCATTCATGCACCCCATTCAACCCCTCACTCACAAAATTTAAAAAAAAAAAAAAAGTGGAAAAAAAAAAAAGCAAAGCCCAATACATTGATTGGAGCCTCAAATGGAGAGGCTTCTGGTCTTACTGCCAGTCACAGATGAGCACACCCTGAAGCCAACTACTTATGCCAGTGCACCTTGCTGAAGGAATCCCACTTACTGTACATTGGCCATCTTTTTGTTTGTTTTTCGAGACAGGGTGTCTCTTGTAGCTCCAACTGTCCTGGATCTCACTCTATAGACCAGGCTGGCCTCGAACTCACAGAGACCCATCTGCCTCTGCCTCCCGAGTACTGAGATTAAAGGTGTGCTGCACCACTACCACCACTACCACCACCACCACCACCACCACCACCACCACCACCACCAGGCTCTACACCGGCCATCTTTAAGCAGTAAGTTCCTGGCCCGTTTGCCTTGGCTTACTAGTGAGATAAAGACAAAATTTTACCCAACAAGCACAACTGAAAGCAAGCATGGGAGGCAACATTCACCTGTTTGCATTTCTCAATCTTATCCACCCCCCAGTCCCTGCTCCAATCCACCTTGGGAGCCACACATCATCCTCAATAAATTATACACTTCCAATTTTACACCTGACCTCAGCCAAAGGCTGAGCTCAATCTAGAAGCCATCAATCCACTTCCAATTTTATCAGTTTCTCAGATGACTTTGTATTGAACGCAAGTACTTTTCCAGTACTGGAAGAAGTGGAAAGCCAGCATGACTTACAGTATCTGGAAGACACAAAGTGAAAATCCACTTAATCTACTGCTGGTCACAGACCCGGGAAGAGCAGCAAGTGCTCTTAACTGCTGAGCCACCTCTTCAGCCCCATTATCTAGGTTTTAAAAGAGATCAGCAGCTAGATCTAGCTCTCAGGAGGAAAAAGTAGAAAGATAACCACCTCAAGTTCAAGGCCAACCTGGTACAGACTAGCCAGGGCTAGTCTTGAAACTGCCTCCTGCACAAAGGGGGAGGGGGGCTTCAGTGTTGCTCTTCCAGAGGACCCAAAGTTCAGTTCCCAGAACACAGGATGGCTCAAAACCACTTGTAACTCCATCTCCAGGGGATCTGATGCCCTCCTCTGGACTCCACTAACACCTACACACACACACACACACACACACACACACACACACACAAATTAAAACAAGTCTTTTTTTTTTTTTTTAAGAGAAAGAACAGCAAAAGTCATCAAAGCAATGAGAGCATGAAAAGACCAAACTGAGCCCTCCTTCTCTTGACAGCATCTGAAGTCTGCAGGGAACTGAAATGCAAGCACCTTCCCAATCAGTAACCATCTCTTTGCTGCTTTTCCAACACGTACCAAACCTCATAATGGAGACACGGGCTCCAGGAGAACACTAAGGTCCCAGATCCTGCTTCCAGTGGCTTCAGCATGAGCACTGGGCATTCCACTATCACTAAGCGTGTGGCCTCTGGCCACTGTCATGCTCTAACCTGGCACTGTTAAATGGTTGACTACCTGAAGGCCTGCATTACTCAAGTGTGATCATTTCTGGAGATGGTGTTACAAGGTAATTAATGTGCTTTTCCTTGGTAGTACAGGTAAGTTTTTTCATCTGTATACACTGGCCTCATCATAATAGTGCCTTAGGCCTTGTGACAAATGGGCAGTTTCTCCTGTACTCTGGGTGCTCCTTCAACAGGGGGCCCAGTCCCCTTGGGCCTCAGACACTGATCTAGTAGCAGGAAGCCAGAGAACGCCAGAAGGTTGTGCCAGTGTGAGCCAGGGGTATCTGGTCCTCCCTGACTTTACTGATCCACTTGCTGTGCTGTGGCTGAGTGAGCTCTGGGCGTGTTCTCCTATCCCTCTCCTATTCTGCCAGGGACTATCCATGAGAAGCATCCCCAGCGATTCTATTAGCATGTCTGCCAAGTCTCATCCTTCCTCCACACTGCTGAACAATTTTTGGAAAGGTCACATATTTGCTACTCACACAAACCACCCACTCCTCCGCCCCGGCACTAACTGATGCATAGTCTCTCCCACGTCCCCAAATGCCAGGCCCGTGAGCTCAGGGGGCGTTAGCCTTGGGGAAGCTGAGAAGGGGGTGTTTCACACTCCAAGCCCTCAGCACAGAGCCGTGTACACACACACACACACACACACACACACACACACACACACACACAGGAACCATGACTCCTCCATCATTCAAAAGAGCTGTTCATAAAATTCAACAGAAAACGTGCTAAGAGAAAAGACCACTTCAAAAGTCCCAATTCCAGCCTGATTTTGAGAGGATGTCCTGCTATGGTTTGAAAAGTGACCCGTGTGTGTGTGTGTGTGTGTGTGTGTGTGTGTGTGTGTGTGTGTGTGTGTGTAGCTTCACATACACCTGTGTGTATTTATTTAAGCAAGAGCTCCTCACATTCTCATGCACTCCTATTGAAATCAAGGAGTGCAGAATTGTCCCCACCCGGACTCATCTCAAAACGCTGGGCAGACCAGTGGACAAAGCCCTGTTCCCAGTTCAGGCCACAGCTTGAATATCAAATTATGGTATGAAAAGGCTGAGTGTTCTGTGGTGAAAGCAACCCATTGCTAAAGAGACCAAAAGGAAGCTTGGAAGGGAGAACAATGTCCCTGGGAAGATGGCTTAGGGTGGGGGACAGCAGTTTCTTCTCTCCACAAAACCTCTTGTGTGACCCACTTCTTTGAGGCCAGCTCACTCCAGGCTCCCACTGCCCTCTAGAGCCTCCATCAAATACCCTCTGTGCTGCTGCCAGTCTCCACGATATATGATCAAAGGACTAGTACTAACTGTGGTGTGGTCTCTGTGGACCAGCACAGCAGCTGGACCTCGTTCCTGATAGCTGGTGAACACCTACAGGTGATGACATAACCAATTTGGTTCTCCCCACCCTGCCCCCACCCCCACCCAGTGTCTGGTGATGGAACCCAAGGCCTTGTGCACACCAGGCAAATACTCTTCCACTGAGCTATATCATCAGCCCTGGATTTTTTTTTCTTCTTCCTAAACAGATGTTTTCATTTTAGTGGACAAATTTGTTTAGCAACAAGGTCTCATATAGCCTGACCTTTTTGCTTCTGCCTCCCAAGTGCTAGGATTACAGGCTCGTGAGATCAAGCTCAGTTTAACGAGGTGCTGGGAATCAAACCCAAACACTCTACCAATGGAGTACACCCGCCAGCCCACTACTTATTTAAGGTACCCAGAAAAAAATATCTAGGTAGCACCTGTGATTTAGTAAATATAATTGCTCAGGACAAATCTAAGTCTAAAAGTGATTTCAGGTTGATATTCTTTTCTTTTTTAAACTCTATATCTATATGAGACATCATCTTACTATGTTGCTGAGGTTGGCCTCAGATACCTGGTCTCAAGTGACCCAGAACTTCCGACTCAGCCTCTGAGAGGCCGGTATTACAGTCCTGTGCCACAGTGACAAACCAAACCCTCAGTTCTCCTGACACAAAGGCTGTAGTGGGTAGCCATTCCAGTTTTGATCTGGAAGTTCCAACCCCCACTGAGACTTCGGCAACTGTCACGCCTACAAGGTGGGGCCAAGGAAGGCCCCTGGAGACCCGAGATCTGGATGGGCGAGCGCTCTCTCTGTTCCTGGACCCGAGAAGGCGGAGGTGGACCGAGCAGAGCTCCAGAGAACACCGCTGGACTGCGATACACCTTCCCCAGACCCCACGACCTACCTATCCCTTCATTTGTAAGTTACCCACTAAATAAATCTTCCTTTTAACTACGTGGAGTGGCCTTAATAATTTCACCAATATCTGGCGCCCAGCGTGGGGCACGAACCTACGACCCTGAGATTAAGAGTCTCATGCTCTACTGACTGAGTTAGCCTTAATAATTTCACCAATAGAAGGCATTCCTTTTCCAAGGCTCCTTACTCCAGGTATGGCATAGGTGATGTTCAAACAGCACCTTGGAGTCTTTGGCTCTTCTCCATAGGCCATGTACTTCACGGCAACTCCATTCATCGGTAACTGTCAGGTGTCTCCAAAAGGCAGCCACACTGATATTTCCCACCCACTCTATCATCCTGGGCAAACCAATGTCCTCTCACACCAGTCAGATGTTCAGCAGGCCCCAGGCTTCCCCTCTCAACCCAGGAGGATTTTTTTTCTCTAACCAAAAATCAGATGTCATCAGGCCCCTGCTGAAACCCCTCAGAAACTTCCGTCATCTACAGAATCTGAAGGCTATAGCAGCAGTCACTAAGCCAATAGTGCCTTTAGACTCATTCCCCCAAGGGTTCCAGCCATACTGGCCTCTTTGGGGACTCCTGAAAATGGCAGGCTCTCAAACACTTTATCCTCTTCCACATCCCCACCTCTACCTCCACAAATGTTGAGATATTATCCCTACCACCCTGTTGGAAACAGCCCCTGCCCTTCTGTTTCTGGACTTCAGGGTGCGCTAGATACTATAAATTATACATAATCTGTATTCACTGTTTGCCACCTGGCTCCTTCACTAGAATATAAGCTTCATGAGGGCAGTGTCCCCAGCACCTGCAGGATGCCTGCCACAGGAGGAACACTCAGACACTTTAGAGGATCACTCTGGGCAGCACTAAGGCAGAAGTTGGTGGCTGAGAGTAGAGGGCACAAAGTCCTTGTACTCACAGATAAGCACTAGGGAGACCAGGAATGTTAAGCACGCACGGTTGTCTCTTCACTGGAAGGGCTGGATGCCAGTTTCTGCCTAAAAAGCTGAGAATGGATGTAGTTGAGGGCCTGGTGATCTGTGTTGTCTGTGGGGCCAAGCCACAGCTCAATCTCCAGACTACTGTTTATCCTAGACTCCTCCTCCCTAGACCTTTATCCTGAGTACTGTTCCTCAGTCAGTAGAACTAATTCTTACGGACTCTGCAAAGAGTTCTGACGTAGTCACTCCTTGAGCATTACTGTGGTAACTGTCACCAGGAAACTTTTTTCCAAAGTTGAACTGTACATAAGTATGTCTAAAATAAATTGCTCAGTGTCAGACTCTAGAAGTTTGAACCAACACCAGCAACTAAGTCGTGCTGAAGCAGAATTCCTTCTTGCTTCACTCACTCAGATGGTTACTCTGCCGGCCCTGGTGTCTGCAGAGGCCCCACAGGTGAGGGTAACCAAACTTGGAGAGCATTGTGACAGTTCATTTAATAGTATCAATTCTCGGGGCAGCCCTTCTGGATTGGGGAAACTGCTATAAGGGACTTGGATTTTTCAGGCCACAAGGGCTGGGTTTTTCTTTTTCTTTTCTTTCCTTTTTTGTTTTTTGAGACAAGGTTTCTCTGTGTAACAGTCTTGGCTGTCTTGGAACTCATTGTGTAGCCCAGGCTGGCCTCCAATTCACAGAGATCCGCCTGCCTCTCCCTCTCAAGTGCTGGGATTAAAGGCGTGTGCCACCACCATCCAGCCAGGCTGGATTTTTCTAAAGCAGCTTTTTCTCAACCTGTGGGTCTCGCCGTGGGTCTAAAGACCCACAGTGGTTGCATATCAGATATTTACATTAAGATTTATAACAGTAGCAAAATTACAGTTATGAAGTAGCAATGAAATAATTTTATCGTGGGGGGGGGGGTCCACCACAACATGAGGAACTGTATTAAAGGGTCACAACATTAGGAAGGCTAAGAACCACTGGTCTAAAGTTTCCTTTAAGACCACTTTTCTTAGCTCGCTGTGGTGATGTATGTATTTAATCCCAGCACTCCAGAAGCAGAGGCAAGCAGATCTCTGAGTTCAAGGCCAGCTTGATCTACATAGTGAATTGGAGGCTAGTCAGTGCTATATCACTATGTTTGAGTCTCAAAACAAACAACCAAAGAAACAAAATCTGTACCAGAGAGATGGTTTAGTAGTTAAGAGCACTTGCTTCTCTTCCAGAAGACCCAGGTTTAGTTCCCAGCACCACATGGTGACCTACAACTGTTTAACTTCAGTTCCAGAGAACCTGGTGCCTCCTTCTGGCCTCCACAGGCACCAGGCATGCACCTAGAACACTTACATACAGGCAAAATACTTGTACACATAGAATTTTTGAAAAATTAATTTAGCTGGGTGGTGGTGGTGCACAGCTTTAATCCCAGCACTTGGGGGCCAGAGGCAGGCAGATCTCTGTGAGTTCAAGGCCAGCCTGGTCTACAAAGTGAGTTCCAGGACAGCTAGGGCTATACAGAGAAACCTTGTCTCAAATAATAATAATGAATTAATTAATTAAAAACAAACAAAATACACATACACAAAGCTATCCAAACAAAACAAAACAAAACAAAAAAACAAAAACAAAAAAACCCTCTTTTCTTCAAAAGACCTTTTAAAGTACCACACTGCCAAGAGGGGGTAGGTAAAATCCCTTAGCATGCCTTTCTGCCAGACACTCTACCAACCTGCCAAGTATGAGCCCACTACCAGCCTATCCCACAAGCCTCACTACCTCTCAACACACAGACCTACAGCACTGAGCTGTATCTGACCACGAAGGGTTACACAGACACCTCACACACATTTAAACCTGCATTCCCTTCAGGTGTCCGTCCTCTGCCATCTTGCAAAAACAGCATCCTTTAAAGCCTCTTGGGCTCTCTGTCCAGGGCTCCTGACCGAAGTCCACACTGACTATGCCTTACCCACCGTGCTATGGCATATGCTCCTTTTCCCAAGCTGGGCTGAGAACACAGTGAGCATGGGCACCTGCTGATGCATCTTCCCACCACCAAGGCCCAAGAGCCGCAGACTAGCCGCTTTCCAGGCCATCTGAAGAACACAGGTGCTGGAACTGCTCTCACCAGGTTCAGGACAGAGGACAGATCAACAAGACCTGTATCCGGCCTGGCCTGGACACTAAGATACCCTTGAGGATAGCAGTTATCATTGCCTGCCCCTTCCCTTGCATCAGGATACTATGGGTTAAAAGCTATCCACTCCCCACCCACCTTTTTTAAGTCCACCAGCATGCAGAGAACATATTCTGGTGCTGGGAAAAGTCTACCTTCCTCCTGACTGGAGATCTTTGGGCTCCATCACATCTAGGAGACAGAGAAGCAATTTGATCCAGGTGACTATTCTCTCCTTAGCAAGCCAATTCAGCATGCATCATTAATATTTTTTTTCCCAGCCCCTCTTTCCCTCGTGACCACAACATATCAGTGTTCCCGGGATGCTTTCTACAATGGAGACATTTATCCAAGGGCCTTGCCCCCAGGGACCCAACAAAGCAGAAAGCCAGACCTCCCCGCTTCCGGTTTTACAAAGGCCTACACAGGCATACAATAGTAAAGGTCATCCCCCTCCCTCCACTTCTCACGCTTCTGACCCTCAAGAGCAGGAGTGCCATTTCCCCTCATCCTTGTAAAGCCAAGGCCTAGTTCCAGACCAATTTTCTCCTGATGTTACAATCACCGACCAAGCGCCTCGCATGCAAGAATGGTCAGTGGTGGAGTCAACTCGCTAAGCAAGGGGTCACAAATCCCTGCCTTCAAGGAATCCACATTCTAGTTCAGGAGGCACAGACCAGACATCGACTCGGGGA
>CABHPR010119091.1:10985-24570 GCA_902168415.1 Peromyscus melanophrys
TCTCTCTCTCTCTCTCTCTCTCTCTCTCTCTCTCTCTCTCTCTCTCTCTCTCTCTGTGTGTGTGTGTGTGTGTGTGTATGTCTGTCTGTCTGTCTGTCCAGTATAACTGTTTTCAGTCAGTAACTTAACGATCATGATAAGGTAGATTTATGTGACTGTAAAACATGTAAACATTTGGTATTGGATAACCAGCAAGGGTGCTCTTGCCCAGGAAATACTGTTTCTCCACTCTCAGCATTCCTCAGCAACCTGTAATTCTTTGTGGGTGGATGAAGCCTCCTGGGCTTTTCCAGCCCTCTTACGCATGTCTATTGTTACTGTCCGTGTTCAGGTCATGTTTAGTCAGTCATGTTGTCAGTCCTGCAAACATACATAAAAGTAACATTACCAGAGTGAACAGCTTGTAGTTTTGTATTTAGGAGTATACATTTGTGTATGTAACAACATTTAATGAAATAGAAAAGAGAGCAAAGAAAGGTATATAGGAGTGTTTGGAGGGAAGAAAGGGAAGGGAGAAATTATGTAATTATAATCTAAAATGTAAGAAATACTGGTATATAACATGTCTCAAATGTCAGTAAAAATTGCATCTCCTTATGTTTGAGCATCCAAGAGTAAAAAGGACACCAATGGTCATTCCTCTACCATTTGTTTATCCATTTCAATCCCTGCCTTCTGTGTCCCAAATCAAATTGCCTAATTCTGAAAGCAACCTTCCTTCTTCCCTTATCATGAAATATTGAAAAGTAAGGAACCTAAGAACTTTTTCTCCAAAATAAAATTTTGAATTATTATTCTCAATAATTTTGTGCTTTTCTTGTTCACAGAAAAAAAGGCAACTATTATAATCAGTCTTGGGCATAATTAAAAGATAACGTAGATGTAAAGCATATATAGAGATAACATAATATCCTGTTGACTTCTTCATGCAACCATATTGTTCCAACTCAAAATTAATATTTCTCTTTTTCTGTCTTCAGCACTCAGTGAAAAGTAAACACTGAATATATTTGTTATTTCCAAAGAAAAATATTTTAATGTGAAAATATAATGCTGGTGCTAGAGAGAAGACTCACTGTTTGGATATGCAAATATGAGGGGCTGAGTTAAAATCCCTAGAATTCATCCAGTGGTTGAGCATAGCGGCATACCCACCTCTAAGCCTATATCTCTCTGGGGGTACACATGGCTGAAACATTGAAACTTTCTGGACACCAGCTCTGCCCACAGCTCAATGAGGCAGCCTGTTCAAGTGAACAAGGTGGAGCATGATAGAGCTGAATATCAGATATCATATTGCAGTTTTAGGTGTGATTGTGGGCATGGTCACATACACACATATGCACATACATGTACATATATAATACACAAGCATAATCACACACAGTACATACAAATATAACTGTAAAGGAATGTGGACAAAAAATACGTCCAATCTCTCATAGTGTTAGAGAATTTTGTCTTCAATTTGCCCTCACATTTAACTGCTAGAAGGGAGTATCAGTGAAGATTTCACATATACGTTGTTTTTCTAGTGATATTGGAAACTCCATTCTATTATCTCAGGCACAGTTTTCTCCCTGAAGATTTCTGACTGATTGTTTGCTAAAGTTGAAGCAATCTGATAGGCCTTTTCTAACCAATCTGCTGGAACATTATTGTTTTTGTTTTTGTTTACTTTTTGTAAGTGAATTTCACAATTATAATCTCTTCCTAGTAAATGAGGACTGAATTAGTTTTTTCTTTTTCTTTTTTAGAAACCTCAGACTCTTCACATTGTAAACCTATGCTAAAATACGAAGTTTGATTTGATTTGTAAAAAAAAATTGATTTCTTCAGTTCTTTTACCTTGCTAACTCTTAAGTAATAGAACTAAGTAAATATTACTAAAAGTCATAAATTGCAGTATAACAATTCTAAAATAATATTGATTAGCCATTTATTTTCTACAAATGTAGAGCTATGTTAGAAAACAAGTGATCTATAAAAACATAGGTAATTAAAAAGTTTCTAGAGAGATCTGTGGACTCCCTAGAAAGCCTGCCCAAGAACAAAGCAATTGCAGAATTTTCCTTCCCTGGAGAGGTAGTTCCTAAAACAGATTGTAGTTTGTTGAAAAATCTATTGGTTTCATGGCAAACATTTGATTTATTTATAGAATAAATTTAAGAAAAAAACAAATAAAGAAAACAAAAAATCATGCCATCAAAAATGGAAGAGAATCTCCCAGAATTTCCAATTCTTTTAAATTACTGCTCAAGAATCTACATTTGTAACCCACATTTTATTTTCCATGTGATGTTATAACAGCAAATATGTTGAGCTGAGAGATAATGCTGATTTTGTTGATCCCTACAAACATGGAGAAGTGGATGCAGTTTTTTTTTTCCCATCATTATCTTCACTTTCCATGCCTCCGCTAAACTGGCTTCTTACATGTTGTTTATGGATGTATTGCTAGAAGAATAAGAAATGAGTGTGTGTGTGTGTGTGTGTGTGTGCGTGTGTGTGTGATTTTTTCACACACACACACACACACACACATATATATATATATATGATTATTTTCCCTGTGTAACAATATGTAGTAACAAAAAAAAATTACCATTCGCGATACTTTAGAACACCAAAAAAGAATTACAGCGTCCCACAGAGACTGAACAGGAATGGCTTTAATCTTGATTTCCAATTGAGTTGCACTTAGAGTAGAGGCTGGTCATTTCAAAGGCGCTAATTCAATATTTTCTAATAGCCAACTAAAAGTAGATTTCCCAGCTCAGTCAGCTTCCTTTTTCCATCCAAAATAATATACCTTGAAATGTTCCAAGTTGAAAAAAATCAGTAATAGTAGGTAGTCAGCTCTGTTCCCGTTGATTTTCAACTGACTGGGTAGCTCTCCTCCTTTCTGAAATTTTCCTTGTTATAGAAACAATTCTCTGTCTGAAACCCCTACTTTAACTTAACACTTTGGGGAAAGACTCTAGCTATATACCACCACTCTGCCTTTCTGTTTGGAATAGCCACTGATGGGCTCCTAATTCTGTATGGTGACCTTTTGACACCATGTAGATAAGCAGACGGTGTATTTAGCTTAATGTCAAAAACTGCACTTATGTACTTGGTACCCTAGTAAATTCCAAGTTTATGTTGGTTCTTCTCTGTGACCCTTTCTCTAAAACTGAATTCGGTATAGAAGTATTTTTTTTATATACTAAATGATAAATTCTTAAAAGTAAAGAAATTAAGAAAGGTTGTTTCGGTGACTTACCACCTTTTTGATTTTGCCTCCCACAACTTGTAAAAAACCTAAGAGCTTTACTTGACTTAATATGAGAAATTAGCTTTGGGATAAAAGCCCCTGAGGGTTCTTAAAAACAATAGTGCTCATGTTTAAAGCCCGTCTCCCACTGTTCCCTTCTTTGGGGTGGAGGCTGGACAGGACTTTGAGAGGCTATGTCACAATTCTAGTCTTTGCCTAGAGCTCAAGACCAAGGAAATTCATAGAAGGATTTCAGACCAGAATAAAATACAGTACCTGTACAAGGGGTTCAAATTTACTTAGATTTATAATACCAACTAACGAGAGGAACTAACTATCCATTAGTTCACTTGTTATTTCTTCATCACCATAAATGTTTAGAATTCTTTCCCATTTTCACTATTTTTTAAATTATCAATCTTTTTAAACATTCTTCTCTCTTCCTCAATTCTCTGACAGCTAGATCATAGACTTTTGATTAAGATCAGTTTCATGATTCTTTTCTTTTTTTTCTTTTTTTTTTTTTTTTTTTGAGACAGGGTTTCTTTGTGTAGTTTTGGTGCCCATCCTGGATCTTGCTCTGTAGACCAGGCTGACCTAAAACTCACAGAGACCCTCCTGGCTCTGCCTCCTAAATGCTGGGATTAAAGGCGTGCACCACCACCACTCGGCTATTTTCATATTTTATTTGACTTATTCACTCATTATTCATCCTTAGCTTCATGTGTAGGTATGTGCACACTGAGCAGTGAAGCTAAATCTGCCAATCCTTGGAGGCTTGTCTCCTACAGCTTAAGGACATTACCAGACAGCCTGTCCAAAGAGTGGAAACTCCTCATACCTTGGTGCAATTCCAACCTGCTTCCTCCATATCATATCAAACTGTATTTCACCACATGTAAGATGAAATACGTTATTCAGAAAATTCTCACAAAAGTTGGGCCAATGAACAGCCTTTCCTTTTCTTGTGAGACATTGAGATCCGTGTTTTCTACTTATTTCCTCTGCTGAGCTGAGAAAGGGACTATGAAACCATCTATAGATCTCTTCTTGTTCTTCCCTAACCCCAAGGTGGATAGAATGTGCTAGGTCTTGTAGCATTCTAAGACAATCATGCAGGAGACATTGTTTTGGATAGCCCCTGTAACTTTTAATGCCCTGACATCAGAATTAAATTTTATCATATCTTTATATTTGAGTATACTACACATGTGTATATTGAATTATGATCATATATACCTCTCACTCCCCCTACAACTTTCCCCATAACTCTCACCACGTCCCTTCCCAGAGACTATTGCACACATGAATTCATAGTAACTATGGTTATATGTAATGAATTCCTGATCCTCTGAGATGTGAGCTGAAATTTCACATTTACTAGCTGCAGTTTAAGCCAAGGGAGGCACAGTGGCAGGGCCTCTTCAGTGTTCTTAGACTGATGGTACAGTTCTGTCCTCTGCTTATGCTAAAATAAATATCCGGCACCCAAGGGAGAGAAGGTTTCTCTCAAACCTGTGACCTCTGCTGGGGCAGGGATTTTATTGAAAGGGCATATTGAATGTCATGATTCAGGTTTATTTTTTTCCAGGATAATATTTTTATTAATTTTTTTCAGAATTTTATTTTATTATTAAGAAATTTTCAATTCATTTTACATACCAACTACAGATCCCCCCTCTTCCCCCTTCCTGGCAACAAAACTTCTCCCTCAACCTACCCCCGATTCCCACCTCCTCCAAGTCAAGGTCTCCCATGGGGAGTCAGCAGAGCCTCCTACATTCAGTTGAGGCATGTCCAAACCCCTCCCAGCTGCACCAAGGCTGCACAAGGTTTCTCATCTTAGGCACTGGGCTCCAAAAAGCTGGCTCATGCACCAAGGACAGATCCCGATTCCCCTGCCTGGGGCCCCCGCCCCCGAGAGTTCAAGCTATAACTCACCCAGGATTCACTATTTTTATAACACTTTATAGTAGAAATGTTGAACTTCTTGTTGAAAAACTTAAAAATTACCATAATATATTTTAATTATCAACTTGAAATCGTGTCTACAAACTGTTATTCATACCAGAATTTAATTTTTCACTTCCTTTCTTTATACTAATTCATGCAGCTTCCAATCTTTCTGACTAAGTTGAGGTAGAATATCTCTACATTTGTGACACACATACTGACTTGGGAAGACACATGGAACAGATTGCTTTACTGAGTTTTGACATCTATTTCTAAAGACAAATAAGTATATTATAAGATACACATGCTAAAAAATCCCATATTCGAGCAAATACTGAGAAAATCATTGGCTTTTGGCAAATGATCAAAATAAATACAACTTAAGACTTTCCTACATGAGTTTATTTTTTTAAATCGATGCTTTTCATTGAATCTAATTCTTTGTTTTCTTAACCAAATATTTTATTTATTTTCCAAAATATTCAATGACTTTGACTCTGTTCTGCTATTTCCTGCTAATAGCAACAATAAAATTATTAACTAGCTATTCTTTACAAGTTAAATATGAACAATATAAAGAATTGCTACTGTGAGTCATTTATTCTAACTTCCATAAAAAAAAATAAGGTCAAACTCTCAGTGCCCTTAGATTTATACTTTCATTTTTTTTAACTAGTAAACTTTATTAATCAGGGACCTAAACTTGTTTTCTCTACTGTATAGGATATCATAATATATTTAACTAATTATTGACAAGTTGTGGATTTCTGGTTTAATATCCATTACTTTACTAAAAATCTTCTCTGATGAGGTTTAAGAGATGCACTAATCTCTTAAAGGATGGAAAATTAAAAACTTAGCAAACAGTTTATTCCTCTGTCCAGTTAGCAGAAAAAAAGTCCCAGCATTCAACCCAAAATGTGACCTCTACACAAAGTTCCGAGATTACTGAAGAGGAGGGCAGAAAATTTAGTAAAAAATTACAGGGAGTAGAAATGACAGTTCAGTTGTATACATGAACATACAGCACCTGGGACTGCACACATAAGACTTAAAATCAATCCAGCCAAAATGCCAAGTTGGATATGGAAGAGGTTCATGAAAAGTATGTGTGTGTGCGTGCGTGCGTGTGTGTGTGTGTGTGTGTGTGTGTGTGTGTGCACATATGCCTGTTTGCATGCATGCATGTTTGCATATGCATAATGCACTGGCACACCAACATCATATTTTCTATTACATGCACCATAAAAACATGAGAGACACACAAATCAAAGGACAGACTACTCTGATTTACTTCATTGAGAGGTTGGAGGTCAGAGGGCGGTATCTTATAATATGAATCAATGTCAGGTTGAATAATGATGAATAGTGCTGAATAATGAGTATTTGTCAGCATGTTTCACCGCAGAGATGGGTAATATTTGGGAATGTTCTTCAGGGGATACTCTCTGAAGAAGCACCATTTCACCCAAATGCCAAGAATAAGCCAATGTGTGGGGACATCCCAGTAAACAAGTGTAAGGAAGAGAAGCGAACAGTCTACTATGAAAACACAATCATAATTTAAGAAATAACTATAGTGTTCCTCCTTTGAATGAAGTTTTGCTGTCTAGTGGTTAAGTTACTCATGGTAGTAACTTAAGAGTGATCTGTAAAAAATGGGAAAAATATCCCAGAAATAAATAATCCATTAATTTTAAATTGTTCTCTATTCTGGATAGTATAATGAAGTCTCGCACTGACCATATTCACTGACTTGGATGTTAATTAGCTTTCTGTCCAGTATTTCTACTCTGGACACACCACTTAACTGTTAGGCGTTTGCTATTCTAGGCTCAGTAGTATTGAAATATTTGTGTGTAAAAAACTCCTATTTTACTTATGAGTTGCCAAATGAATACTGATGCTTACAATTTAAATATGTAAAAGAGAAGCTGTAAAGTTATTCCTTGAGGATAAAGGCTTATAATAGGTATTGGTTATATGGGGGAATATTATGATAATACAATTCAGTACTGACTGATACTTTAAGCATCCACTGAGGGTCTTAAAATATCTAACTCATGTCAAGGAGAGAGGCTATTGTTGATGTTAAAATAACCCTAGCAATACCATCTGTCATAAGCAACCTCTTAAATATAAGCTGTTTAGTATATCTGAGCTGTATAGAGATGAATTCACTCATTACCTAAAATTATAGCACTGCATAGTTGTTGATTTATACAGCAGAAGTGATATGTGTGTGTGTGTTCCATGATAACAAAAAGATACATGTTTATGCGAATTTGGGATTATTTTACATATCCTAAAAAACATAATCATATTTCTAGGTTGATGTTTAGGTCATATACATATATGTTATATATTAATAGTTTAGATATACCAGGCTGTACTTGAACTAACTCTGTAGTTGAGTCTGAGTGTGAACTCATGCTTCTTCTCCCTGCCACCTGCCAAGATTTGGTTTTATAGGCATGCCTTAATAGACGCAGAAATCGTTAAATATTTTAAGAATTATTGCCTTTGTAAGTGAGAAAGCTCCAGGGAGTGCATTCATTACATTTATGAACACTGTTTCTTCATTTTCTTCTTTTTCCCCAAGATTATATCCATAGAAATATTAGAAAATCTCACTAGAGAATTCTATTATATTATATTGGCAACTCTTGATGTCATTATACAAAAGTTATTGTGAATTTGCATGAGCAATAAATGCAAATGTGTAGCTCAATGAAATGCTTTCAGTCACATATAAATTATGTTTTGATTCCATGTGTTTCAATTCCTGATTAATGTGTGAAATATGCCAAAATATAAATAATAAAAAGTGAACATATAGCATCTGAAAACATTAGGCAAATTAGAATTTTACTATAATATTCTTTCCCATAATAATTTTTGTTAGTGTATTGAAAATATTATAACAGTATATGCATTTTAAAGATTTTAGAAAGTCTTTATCTACCCTGAAACAAACTAAAGTATTTTATTTTATATTTAGAAATATACTGATTGAAAATTTAGCAGTATTAGTCTTATAGATTTGGTTTATTATAACAAAATAAATGGAAATTAGTAAATTATTCTTATCAGAATTTATTATTATTTTATACTAGACATCTCATCTTAAGTACATACATAGACTATTCCTGTTTGTGGCCTGTGCACATCATTGAAATCTCTATTAACTCTCTGTAATACACTCTTTCCTCAAAATTTTAACAGTGATAACTATGTCCTACTTCATTTTGGCATATTAGTTAATTCTCTGGCATCTTCTAATGTATGAAAAGTAACTAACAAAATGAGATTTTATATTCAGTGCTCAGGTTGTAGTTCATGGAATCTGAATTTGGAGTGAAAGGTAACATTATAGAATGAAACTTCAGTCAGCAGCATATAGGCAGACCAAATATGGTGTCCAGATGATGGGAATGAAGGAAGTGCAACTTCAAATGATGAAAGAATACCCAATATTCTTTACTAAAACAAGAAAATATAAGGAACTGATACTAAGGCAATGTATAATAGCTTTCCTGAGGAGACGATATATTCACTACACTTGAGAACGTAACCAAAATGAATAGCAGGCTAAGACATATTTTTAATAAACTGAAAATTAGGAGGAGAGAGACATAGAATAGGTAAAGCAGAATACATTTCCCTTCACATCCATTTAGGGTGCACAATACATACACATCCATTCAGAATGCACAACACACATGCTTATGCACATGCACACACATGTACACACAGATGTGCATATTCTACATCTTATGTGCACTATTTCTGTAATGAATGTGCTCCTACATTTCTGAATGAAAATATGCTGACATGGTCTTTCATTCGTTATGAAGTTCATTCATTCAGCAAGGCTGTACTATGCAGTAGTTACTACTGTAAACACATCAAATATCCCTTCTTTCATGCTAGTAGTCAAAAATACCTAACAATATAATAAAAATAAACAAATTAAAAAATGATTATATGAAATATGGTGGGAGACTAGGGAGAGTTGGAGGTTGGCAGTGAAGAGTAGACATGACTAAGATATATTATATATACAGGTATAATGTTCAACGCATAAGTCAATTTAACAGATATATTCAAGTGTATATCATAACCAAACTTTGGATTCAGTGCTTTTGCCCAGATGTTGACTAAAATCTTCTGAACACACAAACTAATCTTTCATGTTTGCTTTGGTTTTAGTAAACACGTTCTGACATATCACCGTCTCAGCTTACAATGAGTTATTTCGGTAGAATCCAGTTATAGGTCAAGGTGAATCTGAATGTTAAATGCAGATTACTTTATGAATAGGATCTATCATTTAAGTGTTGCTTCACAGGCCAATTTACACAACTTTTCTTAGGAATTTTCATGCCAGAATTATTATTATGTACAGAGTAAGTTTTACTAAAATGATTTATTGTTTGTCACAAAGACTTTAAGTCACGTCAGGTAAGGCTTACAGAGGCAGGATGGAAAATTAACCCAGCCACAATATCTTAGAGCTACAATTTGTCTTGCCTCCAATATGTTCTGAGGTAATAATGGCACAGAACTTATGGGAGTGGCCAGACAATGTCTGGTCAAAATTGAGGCCCATGCCAAGAGAGGGAGTGCACACCTGACACTACCTGGATGGCCACAAACCACAGGCTGGATAACCAAGAGACCTAGGATAAAAGTAAACATGACTTGCTGTAAACAAACAACAACAAAAAAGTCAGTGAAATGATTCCTAATAATATTCTGCTCTACTCATATGTCGGTGTCCCACCCAGTTGTCATCAGAGAGGCTTCATCCAGCAACTGATGGGATCCAATGCAGAGACCCACAGCCAAACATTACGCAGAGCTCAAGGAATCATGCAGAATAGGAGGAGAAGAATGGTAGGAGCCAGAGGGGTCAAGGATGTCAGGGGAAGAGGAGCCACAAAATCAACTAAGCAGGACTCATAGGAGCCCACAAAGACTGAAGTGACAATCACAGAGCCTACATGGGTCTGTGTTAGGTCTTCTGCATATATGTTATGGTTGTGTAGCTTTGTATTCTTAACAGTGGAAGTGGGGATGTCCCTGACTCTATTGCTGTTCTTGGTAACCTTTTCCTCCTAGGGGATTGCCACATCCAGCCTCGATATGAAGGTTTGTGCCTTGTCTTATTGTAACTTGTTATGCCATGATTGGTTAATATCCCTGGGAGGGCTCCTCTTTTCTAAAGGTAAAAGCAGAAGGAGTGGATCTTGGGGATAGGGGATGTGTGTAGACGGGGGAGGTCTAGGAGGAGTAGAGGGAGGGAAAAATGTGGTCAGGATGTATTGTATGAGAGAATTATAAATTAAAAAATATAATATGAAAAAGAAAATATATATTCACAAATTTAATGGGAGAAGTAAATCCAATAGAAATTTAGTCCACAACACACCATATCTGTACATAAAGCTTAGCAAACCAATAAATTAAAAGAAACTGAAAAAAATCACTGACTTCTAATTCCCATGCAAAGAAAATTTCATGTCATTAAGCTCTTCATTGGCAAAAGACATTCAGTGAAAAAGTAAACTTCAAATACTTTTTAAGGCAAAACGTCAGAGGACATGAAAATGCATAGACATGTTCAAAAACTTCTCTATCCTACCATCTGGAAAATTATAAAGACAATTCTCCACAAGCTCTACCACAGGTGGTTATGCTGAAAACTGTTGGCACTCTTGTTAGTTATGAGCAATGCATGGTGTATTCACAGGACTTAGGAAATATGCAGACATAAAGCAAGCAGTATATTTATAGTCATATCTCTAATTTGCCTTACTTGATATTGTATGAGATCAGATGTTAAAGATAAGTTTCCACTGAACTGAATGAAAAGTGGTACTGCATATGAAAATAGTGGATCCTTCTTTAAAAGTAAGATATCAGAAATGTTAATATATAAAGTTGCTATTTTAGACATTAAGTGGTTAATATTCATTGACACAGATGTTTTCACCTCTCTTATTGATTCTTTTCTCTGCACTAAGCCATCTGTTATAAACATAGATTTATTTATAAAACACCTTCCACTTGGTTAGATACAATCAGATTTTAGCCCGTGATGGCATTTCATAAGTCTCTCTGATCCCTGTGGAGAAGGCTGTCTCACATTGACCTTGGTGTACCTATTTAAGGAAAGCTATTATTGGACTGCTGTTTTTGATAAGGTGATCTAATTTCACAGGAGTAGTAAAATTGGAGAAGAGGGTAATCATATTTGAAAAAGGGTAGGCATATTCATTCAAAAGAAATTAGAAAAGACCAAAGCAATATTAGTGGTGATGTTCTCATTTAGGACAAGGTGAACAGGTCTTGAAAAGTGACACTGGTTCAAAAATTCTTCATAAACAAAAAAAATTGTATTAATTTATATGTCAACAAAAATCAAGTCCTATAGTTCAGGGTAACTGATAACTATTTAAAAAGTGAATAATTTATTCTATGTTTAAGATTTTTGTGGAAATAGATAGGGAATTGACATATATTATTTATTATATTTAAATTATAATATTAAATATTAATAAAGTGAAGCTAATTCAAAATAAAATAATGCTGATTAGAGTAGAAATTTCTGCAAATAGCTTTCCTTCCTTAGTTAATACTTAGTGAAATGAATAGGCTTCTGAAATTAGGTGGAAAAAGGGACAATAAGAAAACAATGGCATTATCCTAGAACATAAGGAGATACTAGAGAAACTCTCCAGTATTAAACACTTTAAATTAGAGCTCGGATAGTTGGCCCAAAGCAGTCTATTACAGCCTTTAAGAAACTTTTCCTTACAGGTGTAGTCCATAACCACCTACAAGACACAAGCTGCTACTCTTAATTAACTTTGCTCTTAAACAACTCTTACTCAAGAAATAACAGCCTTCTGGGTAACAGTTTTGTGGTCAATTATGTGAAGAAAACAAAAGCAATGTTCATTTCCTGTTTTCCCTAGAGAAATTGTTTCCTCTATTCCCTAGAGAAAACAATCACAAAACAGTAAAGGGTTAAGATGGATATATGCCTAACTTGGTAGGATGCTTATCTAGCATCCAAGAAACCTGGGTTCTATATGATGCTTACATAGAATGCACGAAACCTATGTTCAGTCCTCTGTACCTCATTAACCAGATAAGTGGTTCACACCTGCAATGAAGGGAGGGAGAGATAAATTAGAAGGTCAAAATTATCCTTAGCTACAAAGTGACTTTCAAGCTAGCCTCGGCTACATAAGATCCTGCCTTAAAAAATAAAGATGTAAGGAAATAAAACAAAAATAATAAATACAACTATAATACACCACATAGAGTTTATGTCAAATTATATAAGAGCAAAGAATAGAAGTAGAACAAAACCGGATTTTGTCTTCTTTTAAAGGCATTTATCAAGTAATTCACTGTTGTATAATGTTTTAGAAAAATGTGACTGATTTGCTGTGTTTTAGCTGGTATGGTAATAAGTAAGAACTGAAATAATAAAGACACTGACATGAAGCAAACACATATTTACACTACAAATGGGATTGTTATTCATCACTTCAATACCAGGGCAGGCAGTTCACAGGTTTGCTTTATGTAAAATCTAATTCAACTTGTCAAAAAAACAAAAAGAATCTCTGTAACAGTCTCCATCTCTCACAAAAGGAGGCTTCTTTGAGGTGATGTGAAGATACTCCACATATCTGTGAGTATAAGGATAAGTATTAAAATTCAGTAGGAAAATGGAAGTGAGAAGCTTTTCTCTACATTCTATGAACAGTCATGAGTAGTTGGGTAGGTTTACAGTGTTCAGCATCAATTTCCTCTCATGGAGCAGGCCTTAAATCCAATTAGACAACTGTTGGTTATCCCACAGTGTAAAAATGTCTGTTACCGAGTTCCACATCTGATAAAAAAACAGAGAAATAATGACTTTGGAATGTCTAACCCCCATTAGGTCATTCACAATGCAAACCATGCACCAAAGCCTCTGGGAAACTCTGAAACCGGAAGGGGAAAAAATGTACCAGCAAGAATAATGGGACTTTGTCTATCAGACAGTATCTTTTATACATGCCACAGAATCTGCATCCATGAAATATCAAAAATAGAGTTGCCTAAAATACACCAGTATACATAGCAGTGTAGATGAAGGCAGTTACACAGGTTCCACCATTAGATGAATGCACTTAATGGCTAGTGAGAGAGGGAGAATCAATTCTCTCCTGAGATGAGACCCCTCATCAATGATCTAATTCCAGTGATCAGCCCTGAATACATGTACCTATGAACAACACTAGATGGATTCAGAGTGTGTGTGTGTGTGTGTGTGTGTGTGTGTGTGTGTGTGTGTGTGTGTGTGTGTGT
>CABHPR010119091.1:24580-41534 GCA_902168415.1 Peromyscus melanophrys
TGTGTGTGTGTGTGTGTGTGTGTGTGTGTGTGTGTGTGTGTGTGTGTCTGTAACAAAAATAATCAAAGAAGATGTGTGGGATATTTGATCGCATTGTGAAACTCTGAGACTGTGTTAATAAAATTAACTTCGGATCACTGGGCAGAGCCAGTGCCTAGTTGATAGGAATTAGCCATAACGAGGATGGAAGAGCCAGGAATACGGATAGAGAGATGCACAGGAAGATGTAGGGAAGAATTTAGAGATTTGAGGGATTTTTTTGATTTGAGATGAATGGAGATATGCTTCTTTTGCTGGGCCCCTGGCCAAAAAGGAAGAAGGTCAGTTTGGTGGCTTCTCAGTTTCTCAGACCTAGCAGGTTTTCACCCCAACATCTGACTCGTGAGTTTTTATTGCTATATAGAATGAAAGTGAGTTAAAACCTACATCTGGCAGACACAGCCAAGCTGGTGACAGCAGGACCAGAAATCCCACCAGGCTGTGATCTGAGCATGAGCAGTGGTATGCTGACTGTGGGGTTGAGCAGCACAGATGGCAGTTAAAATATCAGTAGATTTGGGTACACCTGAGAAGGTGACAGAAAAATAGCATCTGGCATTCCAACATGGAGAACGATATCATGAACTGAGAGGCCATGCCATTCATGGGTACTCCTTGCAGTGACTCCTGTGAGCAGGCTTCAGCTGGGAATTGTGGAAGGGACCCCCAGCTTGCCACTGACATTGCTGCTTTGGAAAAATTGAAAAGTCAGCAGATTTGGTGAGACTCCTGGGAAATTCTTTTTTTTTTTTTTTAAATGTGAAAATATTTTTTTTTTATTGTTTGAGATGTCTGAAATATATCATGTATAGGGGTTATGGATTTTAGGCCACATTTTGTCTCCCTAGGTACTTTTTTTTTAACAGTGGCAAATAAATATGCTTTTTTTTTTTCCTGGAAAGCCCTAGAAGCCTCATACATACACATGAAATATCCCATTTTTCATGTAATAACCCATTTCCTGTCACAGCACTATTCTTTTTTATATATAATTAAATTTAATTTTACATATCAGCCACGGATTCCCTTGTTCTCCCCCCTTCCCCCCCCTCACCCGAGCCCACCCCCCATTCCCATCTCCTCCAGGGCAAAGACTCCCCTGAGGATTGAGTTCAACCTGGTAGATTCTGTCCAGGCAGATCCAGTCCCCTCCTCCCAGGCTGAGCCAAGTGTCACTGTATATGCCCCAGGTTCCAAACAGCTAGCTCATGCACTGAGGACAGGTCCTGGTCCCACTGCCTGGATGCCTCCCAAACAGATCAAGCTAATCAACTGTCTTACTTATCCAGAGGGCCTGATCCAGTTGTGGGCTCCTCAGCTATTGGTTCATAGTTCATGTGTTTCCATTTGTTTGGCTATTTGTCCCTGTGCTTTTTCCAACCTTGGTCTCAACAATTCTCGCTCATATAAACCCTCCTCTTTCTCGCCAATTGGACTCCTGGAGCTCCACCTGGGGCCTGGCCGTGGATCTCTGCATCTGGTTCCCTCAGTCATTGGATGGGGTTTCTAGCATGACAATTAGGGTGTTTGGACTGGGAAATTCTTAAGAAGAGAGATAAATTTAAGAAAAATCTTTCCCGTGTCAAGAATGGAAAATATTGCCAGATGGTGGTGGTACATGCCTTTAATCCCAGCACTTGGGAAGCATAGGCAGGGAAATCTCAATGAGGTAGAGGCTAGCTGGGCCTACAAATTAATTGCATTCCAGGACAGCTAGGACTGTTACACAGAGAAACCTTGTCTTGAAAAAAAATGGAAAATATCATAATTCAGGGATTTGGGACTCTGTACAGAGCAACAATGGATGGCTTGAAAATGAAAAAATAAATAAATGAAGGGATAACCTATTTTGCTGAGATTGATATAATGTCAATGATAATTATTGTCAGTTTGGTAATCTGTTATCCTTGAAAAAGTGGTTGGATAATTGTGCCAAATATGAAAATTTGAGTGATAAGATACAAGCTTTAGAAAGACTTACTATTGATAAGATAGGCCTTAGAAAGACCTACTAATGAAAAGTTTTAAAAAGTACTGAGACACAGACAGAGGAATTTACACAAAAACCTACTGTACCACTGCACAACAGAATTGAAAAGGGGTGGCCCAAGGTTATCAGAAAGCCAACCTTAGTTTATTTAGTTACTTTCTAAGAATGACCAGCAGATAATAGGCAACCCAAAGGTTATGCAGAAGTTAAATGGAATCCCATAGAAACATCATATTTGAGGAGATTTAAGGAAGCAGTTGTTTCATATGGTATGCATTCATCCCATTTGAAGCAGATGTTAAATTTATGGCAAATCTAAATAGAATTATCCCCTAAACTGGACAGATTTTGGATCGTTCCAACAGCAATGTTGGAAGCTGGTCCCCATTTACAATGGAGAACATGGTGGAAAGAGGAAGCTAGGTTCATAGAACAATGAAATGGGGCTAGAAGTATTGATATTTCTCAAGACGTTTCTTGGTGAAGGCCACTATGCTGAATTGCAAAGACAGTTTGAATTTGATGATCACATCTTGACTCTATGTCATTTAGCAGCTTTGAATGCTTGGGTCAAGGTTGAAGAATCGGGAAAGAAGTCTGAGCTGTTTACTAAAGTTATACAAGGCCCAAAAGAAGATTTCACTGATTTTTTGCAAAGATTAACTTCAGCTATAAATAGAACATTATCAGATCCAGAAGCCAGAGAAATATAACTTGAATCTTTTTGCTTTTGAAAATGCTCATTCAGAATGCAAAAGGGTGATTAGGTCTTTAAAGGCAAGATCAAAACCAATAGATGAATAAATTAGAAATACAGTTGATATTAGATCTCATACTTACAATGCTACTTTGATAGGAGAAGTGATTTGTAAAAATTTTAAGAAAAGTAAAAATGTCGGATGTTTTAACTGTGGTAAAGAAGGTCATCTGAAAAGTTATTGTAGGCAAGGTATTCCTAGAAACAATGTTTTTTCAAGAGATAATCCAAACAAAAAGGCCCAGCCTTCTGGAGTATTCAGAAGGTATGGCAAAGGCTGGCATTGGACGAATGAATGTAGATTAACAAGAGACAGGCAAGGCAACCCTTACCATTGGTAAACACCTTAGGGGGCCTCGAACAGGCCCCAATATAAAATTTGGTTCAATAATTAAGCACCAGCATTGGAGAAACTCATCAACAGAGCAAATAAAAGATACAATGTCTGTTGTTAAAAAACCACATTGCTCTGAATGTGATCAAGGACAGAATAGCTTCAGTGGAGACAATAAAAATTTCAGGAGAGACCAAAAACTAAGTAATTTGCTAAACTGCTATTATTGATCAGAGACCAGAGCTGAAAGTACAAATAAGTAACATTAAAATAACGTTTTATTAGACACAGGTGCAGATGTAACAATAATTTCTCTCAAATTTTGGCATCTGGATTGTCCTCTTCAGATGGTAAATATTCAATTTCTAGATATTGGAACTACATCTCAGATAAAACAAAGTAGAATATGGGTTGAGTGTATAGGGCCAAAAGGACAGATAAGAAAATTAAAGCCATATGTGGTTAACATAGTCATAAATTTACGGGGAAATGATTTGTTACAGTAATGGAAAACAAAGGTTAACATTCCTCCAATCTTAGAAACAAACCGTGAACTAAAGAATGCTTCTGAGAGAAATATTAAAAGGTATTATCAAGAACAGTCACAGACCGTTCCGGTTGTAAATAAGCAGGGCACAACAGGTGTTGGACTTTCAAAGGTATCAGCAGCACTAGCTTTAAAATAGCTAACTGACAGACTTGTGTGGGTGGAACAATGGCCCTTGACATCAGAAAAATTATCAGTGCTGGAACAGTTGGTATAGGAGCAGTTAAATGCTCAACATATTGAACAAGCAACCATTTCTCATAATTCTCCTATATTTGTCATTAAAAAGAAATCTAGAAAATGGAGAATGGTAACAGATCTGAGACCTAGCAATAAGGTGATCTAGCCAATGGTCTCTTTACCACCTGGAATCCCCTTGCCTTCTTTATTACCTAATGTATGGACTATTATCTTATTATTTTGGGGTGATATATTTTTAATATAAGAAATAAAGCTAGCCTGAAGATCAGAGGACAGAGCCAACCACAGAGTTAGCCACAGAGGTCAGGCAGTTGTGGTACAAACCTTTAATCCTAGCCCTTGGGAGGCAGAGGCAGAGATCCCTCTGGATTTCTGTGAATTTAAAGCCACACTGGGCTACATGAGATTAATGCATTCTAAAAGAGAAACAACCAGGCAGTGGTGGCACACACCTTTAATCCCAGTACTAGGAAGATTGAGACAGGAAGTGATATGGCAGGACAGAGAAAGGAATATGACATGGGAGGAGACAGGAATTCACTCTCTTGCAGAAACTGTCAGGCTGAGGAGTTGGTGAGGTAAGAGGTGGTGGTAGCTGTGGCTTCTGCTTCTCTGGTTCTCTGATCTTTCAGCTTTCACCCTGATGTCTGCCCATACCACCACGTGTTAGACAATGGGGACAGGACCAGCTCTCCCACTTTCACAGCCTCAGTGCCAGCTCGTCCACATCCCTGCCTACAGAGTCAGCTCTGTCATGCTTCCCAGGTGAGGTACTGAGACCCTCTCTTTCTCCAGTGCTGCAGCTGGTGGTGGGGTTTTAGGAGCAGTTCTCCCTAGTGTTGCAGCCAGTGGGGGTGGGTCCAGCTCTGTGCAGCCCGATCTTCTTGGCCTTCAGGAATAACAGGAGCCACAGATATCAATACAGACCACAGCTGCAGCAAGACCACAGGCACAGACATGGCCCTTGTCAGCAGCTCAGACCCAGATGTCACTGTGGCCCTGGGTTTCAAACAGGCCACCCACCTCAACCCGCTCCTCACTGCCTTCACCTCTTTGGATCTGCATTTCTCCACGGGACATGAACCATTCTCTCTCTCTCTCTCTCTCTCTCTCTCTCTCTCTCTCTCTCTCTCTCTCCACCTTGTATTTGTACACCATAATAGATCCCCTGTTTTCTCCTCTAGGCCCTGGGAGGAGGAACCTGGACCTGCATGTGGATCTTTGTCTCCAACTCAGCCTTATAGGCACTGGGTATAAACATTACAATTTGGATGGAAAAGTATCCTGGCTGTTGGGAGCCAAGGAACACCACAAAGTCACACCACCCAACAAACCTCACACAACAGATATATTGGGAGGGAAAAAATCCAGAGAGTGGCTGTCTCTGCTCAGGCAAGAACTAGTGGGGCACTGAGCAAAAGGCAGTGCGTATTTAGAGTTTCTTGTGGGGGGCGGGACCATTTCAGGGTAAAGCTTTTCAGGGTGGAGATTGGTGGGAATTCTAGTCTAGAACTTGGGCTTTTTATTCTCTAGAGTGAGGGTTGGATTCAGCTATTAGGGCAGTAAAGCATGTTCTGTGGGTGGAATCTGTCAATTGGAGATCCTCAGGGAAGGGGCCTAGCCACTAGTGTGGCTCAAATGGTTTAAATTATGGGCAGGTTCCCATCTCCTCTTCCAGGTCCAGGGCAGAAAGCCCAGGTCTGGATCTTTATTTGCCCACATTGACCACTCCTAGCCTGGAATCTTCTGCTTTCTCCTTGTGCTCATTTAAATCATATTTAATTTATATCAGTATTTTGCCCTGCTGACTGTTGTTGGTTGTTTTCATTCTTTTTTCGCTCTTTACTCTTTTAGGACCCCACCACTCAGCTCCCAAATCATGACACAGAGTCTTATTCTTATTTATAAATGCTAGGCCTTAGCTTGGCTTGTTTCTTGTCAGCCTTTCTTAACTGTAAATTATCCCATCCACCTTATGCCTCTGAGTTTTTCCCTTTTCTTACTTCTGTAGATATTACTTTCACTCTTACTCCATGGCTGGCCCCTGGCCTCCTCTCCTTGTTCTCCTGCTCTTTCTTCCTCTCTTCCTAGATTTTTCTTATTTATTTTCCTTGTCTGCCATCCTGCCTATTCTTTCTCCTGTCTTGTTACTGGTTGTTCATCTCTTTATTAGACCATCAGGTGTTTTAGATAGGCATAGTAACACAGCTTCACAGAGTTAAACAACTGCAACATAAACAAAAGCAACACACCTTAAACTAATATTCTACAACAGCTGACTCCATCTCTTACAAGTTAAATGTGTGTGTATTTACATCAAGATGATAATTTTAATAATGAAAAATGTCTTACCATATGTTGAGATGAACCAAGGGATTATGACATCTGACCATATTTTCAATGAGCCCAACACCTATACATTGATGCTTGTTTAAGTAAAATTGCCTACAATTAGCTCTTTCGAGTAGATAAACTGCAATAGTTTCAGTACCTTAGTGCAGCTCCAACGCAGCTTCCTATAAGTAGGAATGCATGGTTACAAGTAAGGGCCATATTTCAATTGTTCTGAATCAATTACGTAAGAATGCGTTGTAGCGTGTACCATTTGTGCAGTTATCACACATATGCATGTGTGTGAAACCGTAACTGCAATGAAGAGGACAAGCACAGCATCACCCTCCATTATTCTACAGTGTTTGATATTACCCAAGCAGTGTCTGTCCTGCAGTTAGCTGTTCTTCATTACCAAGGCAAAAGTCTTCTTGATTTTAACTTCATTTTCTATCTACTTAAGAATAAGACAAAATAGCTCAGTGACCTGCTCAACCATAGCTGTTCTTCAAGTTAACATATCAGCTGAACATCTTTTAGATGTTTAGATGATGTTGAATAAATTAACAAAGAAATTGTAAGGTACTCAGAAAGAGAACTGATGACAGGTGATGATGTCAGAGAACCATAATTTAGATGTTTATCATACATAGTTAATTTATTTTAAAATGGACATACATTAATATTTTGTATAATCTATAGGATGCTCTATTTGTTGGGTAATGGCAGAGGAGAAATGAATGAAATACTATTATAATTAGGAAATAAATATAAAGAAAATATGGACTAGAAAGATAAAAATCATATGATGTCATTTTCATTTTAGTGTGAAATTCAAGTAAACTAAAGTTATAAGCCTGCAGCTGTTTTTGTAGGTCTGAGTTAGAAAGAGTAGAATATTTCAGTTTACAGATATTAAATTCAGAATAATAAAGTTGGTGAAACATCTCAGCAGTTATTGTGTTCTTGCAGAAGAATCAAGTTTAGCTACAAGCACCCACTTCAGGATGCTCACAACTGCCTGTAACTCAGGTACAGGGTATCAGACAATTTATTCTGGCCTCTCCTGGAACCCATACAAACCAATACATGGACACACAGATACATCAACACAATTAAAATAAGTATATACATTTATCATGGAATGAAACAAGGTCTATTATGAAGGAACTATAGAACTCACAGGTAGTGGACAACAGCAACTGTGAATATTTCAAATGGTACAGATTTGTTTGCTGTATTATTAAATGAACTATCTGTCTTTATGATTTCAAGGGAAGAAAATTGTTACTCACACTTTATATTCTAGCATTGCTTTAGATTAGTGAACAGCCTATTTAGAGACATCCTCCCAAAAAAACACTTGCTTTTAGAACTAATGCTTCATGCACAGAGGACACAGCATTTTGCCACTGCTTAGGATGCTGTAACAAACCGCATAGAATGGCAATGGCTTCAGCTACAAACATTTATTTCTCACAGTCCTAAAGTATAGATGTGACAAGATTAAGATGCCAGCAGATCTTGTTTTCTGGCAAAGACCCTTGCTATTGTTGGCAAGTACCATCTTTTTAACATTCTCAAATGAAAAAGAGAATGCAGGAGAGCTCTCTGAAGTCTGCATGCTAAGGGCACAAATCACATTTATGAAAGGCTTACTCTCATTACTTAATTATTTTCCAGAGCCCTCACCTCCTCATATCTGTCACATTGATCGTTAGGAGTTTGTTTGTTGTATGAATTTTAGAAAGAAACAGATGTTCATTCTGCAGCACAAACCTATTTCCTAATCTTTTCCACCCAAAGAACTTCTATTTAGCAAACTGGGCAACCTAATACTTCTGGGGGGTGGATCATTATCATGTCAAGGATAACTCCAGTTTAAGAACCTTATAAAATAGTGGGTTTCCTCAAACAGTGTAAGTTACCTCTCCACCACTCTCTCTTTGGTGTACCCTCCATCTCCCCTTTAAACAGTTTTCCACTTATTCCTCTTTTCCATTGTATGTCACATGTGTTCTACTGTCTTCTTCTCTTAATAACTTTCTTCCTGGTTCCCTCCAATGTTCCAGTACATGGTATGGAATATCTCCTCTTCAGTTCTTGGTCACTGGTATTTTAATAATCACCCAAGCAATACAGGTTCTTGCCATTGCTCTTGGTTCCCATGAGAACCTGATAGTAACACCCTATTTCCAAAGGCAACAGACTCTTTGCTCACAGAATATGGAGAAGTTGAGTTAGTACTAACCAGGAAACTTCTTCTCTGTTGGCTTATTTTAATTTTAGAGATTATAATTACAGAACTCCTTCCCTCTATCCAAACTGTCCCATGTAAGCCCCTTGCCCACTTAATTTGTAATTTTTTCTTTAAATACTGTAACATATATTTATATACTTATATGTATTTCTAAATTCATAAGTACTGCCTAATCAATCTGTATAGTATTACTTGCATGTATACGTTTTCAGGACTGACATTTGGTGTTAGGTAACCAACTGGTGTGTTCTTCCCTGAAAGACTATTTTTCTTACTTAGTATTTTTTGAGGGTTCTCTCTGTCTAAATTTTCTTCTGTAAAATCTAGAACCCTCCTTAATTTAGTGACTGAAACAGAAAAGATGTTCATCAGACAGTAAGCTATGTTCATCTTGCCTAAGCAAAATAGCACTGGGTTTATAAATATCTAAATACTGCTCTTGGAATTGAAATCCCAATTGCTGATGCACCTGCCATGAAAACTACTTACAGCCATATCTAACTTGCAAAAATTATATTTTCTTTTTCCATTAGTGTTTTAAACACTCCTCAAAGAATGTCATAGCTAATTTTTCTAAATAGACATCCAACTCTCAGTTATGAAAAATTCATATGGAGCCATTAGTATGACTGAGTAGCTAAGAGGGAAACAGTATCACCATGCTGTGTTGGACTCAGGAATAATCATTAAGAGTTTGTGCAGAGGCTTCACAGGCCATGTAGAAACCCAGCCTTGTAGGAATGAGTTTATCACAAAATTCTTCAAACCCTTCGTTTTCAATATACGGTCTCCATTTTAGTAGTGTGTTCTGTTCTGTTGTTCTCTCTTCTCACTCTGGTGTGGATATCTGTCAACAAAGCCAAAGACATGATAGTTAATTCTGATCTCAGTATTTTAGATATTCTTCAACAGCATGAACCATTCCTTTGAAGACCAAATAACAAAGTGAAAATTGTCTTTCAAATAGGCTATAAAAACCACCGTCTTGAGCATTTTTTATAGTTTAAAACATATGGCTTATAGATGAAGAGTGATAGTTAATATATGCCAATGAGTTCATTTCTTAACAAGCACATTTGAAATCTTGGGAGCCTAATTCTGAAAACAATTGCCCTTTATCAAATTTTACAGGTGCTGTCTAGAACCTGATTATTATTTATGTTTCAGTTAGTGCCCCTACAGACAGACCCTAGAACATTTCCTAAACAGGCTTCACAAGAAAATTAGGTGACAGCATCCATCTTTTGGAAAACATTTAATAGTGTCTCACATTTTGGAAATAACCCTTGTTACAATGATATATATTTTTTCTCAAAGTTTTACATAGTAGGGTGAAGCCTTGGCATTTAGCATTGTTCATCAACTAGCTTTCTTTGCTTGTCATTTTCCAGACAGTTGGCTCCATTCTTTAATTTGTCCTGTAATCTATTCCATGAGAGGCATCATTGTAGTGCACTCATTCATCCTAAATTGTTTTCAGCTCCACATACATATGCTATTAGCTTAAGCCTGTATTGCTGAATTCAAATAATGTGAGAAATGACAAGAAGGCTGTAATTCATATAGTCATACCCATAATGCACTTTACTGGTCCAATATTTTATATATTGTCTTACTTGTTCCATTAATATTTTATTAAGTTATTGATGAAGTCTGTGATACTCTGTGGTCTTAAAAGAGCAAGAGAGGTGAAAAATCATTCTTTTTCTTGATGTCTTGGTAAGTAATTTCAAAAGGATGACAAGAGGGGCCATCTGTAGTAAATGAAGAAAAGGCTTTGAAGCCTGTACAGAAAAATGTCTGCAATGGATACGTAAGACCACTAAAAACATCTAATTAAATTTCCTTTACCTTCAAATTATATTAGCCTGATTTTAAAACTGGAAGGATAGAATAATACATTATAGTCTAAAAGTCTGCTCAGTGAGTATATACCACAAAATGTCTATAATACTTTTGGTATCATTTGTAAATTAAGATATAGAAAACTGCACAAAAAAAATCTTTGATGGACTGATGATATAGTCAGCTAATATTGATGTTGTGCAGAACCCATAAAATATCTATTTATTGATTTAACAGAGTATGTAAGGAAAGGACATATTAGTATTTGGAATAAGATGCAAACACACCGCCTATTACTCACATTTTAAGTAATGTTAGTCTTCTGCCTTTATGAGACAGACATTCAAAAGAAAAGGAAAACCTATCCCAAACTATATTTTCTGCTTTAAAATGTTCAACAAAGGCTTGGTAGAGCTTGGTAGTAGAGTGCTTGACTTTCTCATGCCCAAGACCTCTGGATGTGTCCCCACTTCCCCTATCTACCAAGAAAGGACAGATGAAAAATACTGTGAAACATTAATGACTACGCCTCTCACACATGTAGGAAAGTATATGTTTCCACTGCCTTCATTTAAAATGTTCCTACATCTTCAGGTTTCATTTATTTGCTGTATGTTGATGAGAATAGTTTTCTCATTTTCAATAAAAATATGATCTTCAAAGTACAATATGGGTGACATCCTCTAACTCATGTCATATTGGGCAGTTAAGCCACATATGTACTCTATTAATCAACCAACCAAGCCAGGGGTGGAGTTGGAAGCTGATCTCGGCAAGATCCTCTTTTTCAGTCAAGCCTCATTTATTGTAAATAGGAGTTGGCTATAAATGTGCGGCAGGCACACTGAGCATGCAGAAAAGGCTGTCCCACTGTGCTTTTGTCTGACTTCTCTTGCAGAGGCTTAAAAAAGTGGTCCCTCTACATTATAATATAGCATTCATTATTTGTCACTGTAGCCTTTAAGATTCCTGAACAAGAAATGAATGTTTCATTAAAAACAGAACATAAAAATTGCCTCTCAGTTTTGTCAGATGTGGAAAATGAGATTATTGGCTTAAAAATGGATAAGAATGTTTCCAAAATAATCACCACTCTATGACTATGAAATTAGCACAAACATTAGTTTTAAATACTAATTATATTCAAGTGAAACTTTCATTGTGATATGCTAATACAAAATTAACTTCATAGGAGTGTAATATGTACAGAATAATTATGGCTTTATAAAAGACTAAGGACAATACCTCTTTAGGCTTTTCTTCCACACATTTCTCAAAATAAACTCCCAAAATATACTCATTTCAAAGATAATTGTAGCAGTCTTTAAAAAAAAAAAAGAATGATAGAGAATGTGAGCAATTCTGAAAGAGAGTGGGAGAGAAAAAGGGAAAGAAAGGAAGAGAGAGAGAATATAAAACAAATAAGAACATGTAAATGAACTTGTGTTTAAAAATCAAATAATTTATGCTCTACAGATGGTATTACTGATTCAAGACCGACAAGCTCTATCAATAATCATCCCATAAATGTAGTATTAGTTCATGGATAAATACTGAATTTGAGTCACTTAAGTTTGCCTCAATTTGTTTTTCCATGAAAATTTGGAAATCCATCCAAACAATGTCACTTGTGTTCACTGGAAGTTCCTGATCTATTTCCATTATTTAGTTCTAAATGTATAATTACAAAACATGTAACTGGTAAGAAAATATGAAAAGAAAGAATTAAATTTGAAGAATTTGTGTTTTAGATCTCTTCTAAAATGTTACCATTTCAAAAACATATGCATACATCAAATGTATAAATTATACCCTTTAACCTTGAGTACCCCAAAAACAAATCTTTATTTTTTTATAAGCTCATTTCAAGAGAAGAGCACAACACCCAGTTTGTGTAGTACTGGCAAATTGAACATAGGGACTTGTGGATACAGAGCAAGCATTCTATCACCTTTGCTACATCCCCAGGTCTCTGTGCCTTAATTATAATCTTTAAGTGGTGTGCAAGTGTGTATTTGTATCAAGCTGACAAGTGCTACATCATGATGGCTAGTTTTTAATTGTCAACTTGCCAGCTCCTATAATGACCAGAGAAGAAAGAGAGCCTCATCTCGAGAATTATCCACATTGGGCCGGACAGTGTGCATGTCTATGGAAGACTGTATTGATGGTTAATTGATGTAGGAAGAACCATTCTGATTTGTTGGAAATACTTCATGATCTTGTTCATACACTTCAAATGAGTGAAGAACACAGTCAAGCAAACAAGCAGGCAAGGGCCCTGGCTGTTTCGACTCTTGACTGGCTGTAACATAGCCAGCTGCTTAAGTTCATGTTTTGCTGACCTCAATGTAAGAGGGAATTGTAGCGTAAATGAAAGCTTTCCTATCCTAAGTTTATTGTTCAGGATATCTGGTACAGCAGCAGAGTTGAGACCAAAGCAGAGATACTTTTGAATGGTGCAGTTCTTTGATTAGACATTAATAAACACATAGATGAACTTACTAGAGACACTTCCCGGGTCTCTCCACAAAACATTGTTAATGCCCCTCCTCATTCTACATCATGCATAAGTTTTCAAATATTTCTATATTTCTGGTCTTTATTAGAACATAAGAAGCTTTTGGGGCATATATGTTGCTAGAGATTTCCTGCCTGGCCCACAGTCAGGACAAATCTCTCTCACCTGCCAGTCCCACAGCCGCTCAGTCTCAACCAAGTAAACACAGAGACTTATATTGCTTACAAAATGTATGGCCATGGCAGGCTTCTTGCTAACTGTCCTTATATCTTAAATTAATCCATTTCTATAAATCTATACCTTGCCACGTGGCTTGTGGCTTACCAGCATCTTTACATGCTGCTTGTCCTGGCGGCGGCTGGCTGTGTCTCCTTCCACCTTCCTGTTCTTTTCTCCTCTCTGTTAGTCCCGCCTATACTTCCTGCCTAGCCACTGGCCAATCAGTGTTTTATTTATTGACCAATCAGAGTAATTTGACATACAGACCATCCTACAGCACATATACATCACTTTAGACCAGTGTTCTCAACCTGTGGGTCGCGGCCATTTTTGGGATCAATGACCTTTTCACAGGAGGTCACATTATCAGATATCCTGCATATTATATATTTACATTATTCATAACAGTTGTAAAATTAGAGTTATGAAGTAACAATGAAATAATTTTATAGATGGGGCTCAGCACAACACGAGGAAATGCATTAAAGGGTCCCAGCATTAGGAGAACCAATGCTTTTGACTCATTATCTTCGTCTAAAGTTTTGGTGCCTTGGGAATTTAAAAATCATAGTTTTCCTATTATAACACAAATGAGTTTAATTATAGAAAAGGTAGAATTATTCTCTCTGCACTTTTTTCCTTTGAAAAAAGTCTTTTTATTTTTTATTTAAAATTGTTTTTGTACAATATATTTTGATTATATTGCTCGTCCTCTGCAACTGCTTCTAGATTTTTTCCATCTCCTTGCCTACCCAACTTCATGTTCTCTTTCTCTCTCTCAAAAAATCCCAAAATAAAACAAAAAATGAAAACCAAAACAAATTAACAAAATCTTAATAAGACAAAAAACATAGCCCAACAAAACAATATAAAACATACAACTACTCCTGTGCATGGGGCCTGGCCTGAAGTGTGATGCTATACCCAGTGATACTTCATTGCAGAAAACTGATTGGAAGATTTCAATTGTAAATAGTTTCCAGGTTAAGGGTTTCTTGTAAACATTTTTGTTTCCTATCTGGAGTATCTTAATTTTTTTTGTTTGACATTTATTTATTTATTATTTATTTAGCTTGTTCTCTCACTTTCAAAAACTTTTGTGAAATATTCGATGCAAATACAGATACACACACACACATATATAAATATATATATATATATATATATATATATATATATATAGAGAGAGAGAGAGAGAGAGAGAGAGAGAGAGAGAGATTTCTACATTTATTCATTTATTTTACATCCTGACCACCATTTTCCCTTGTTCCCCTCTTCCCATTCCCTTCTCCCAATTACCCCTCATCCACTTCTCCTCTTTTTCTGTTCATAAAGGGGCAGGCCTCCCATGGGTTTTCAACAAAGCATAACATATCCAGTTGAGATAGGACTAAGCTCCTCCCATTGTATTAAGTTTGGGCAAGGCAACCCAGAATGAAGAATAGATTCCTGGAAGCCAGCTAAATGGTTGGGGACAGGCCCTTCTCCCACCACTAGAAGTCTCACAAGTAGACCAAGCTACACAACTGTCATACATATGTAGAGAGCTTAGGCCAGTTCCTTGCAGGTTCCCTTGCTGTAGTTTCAGAGTCTGTGAGCTCAGATGAGCCCAGGTTAGTTGTTTCTGTGGGGTCCCTTGTGATGACCTTGACCCACTGGCTCATACAATCCTTCCTCCCTCTCTTCAATAAGATTCCCTGAGCTTGGCCCAATGCTTGCCTGTGAGAATTAAATGGCAAGTCTAACTTTTAGGAACAGTATCAAACATTTATATTCTTTGCCTCCTATGTCCTTGTTTCTTACATTTGTCCTTTTATTGAAAATATTCTTTTCTCATACAGTATATCCAGATAATAGTCTCCCCTCCCTCCACCTTTCCACTTCATTAACACTTCCCCTCCCTTCCAGATCCATTTTCTTTCCATCTCTCATTAGAAGAAAAAAAAAACAGGTTTCTAAGAGGTAACCATACATGACAAAATAAAATAGAGTAAGATGAAGCAAAAACTCTCATTAAAAAGTTGGACATAGCAACTCAACAGGAGGAAAAGAGTCCCAAGAGCTGTCACCCACTCATTCTCACAGTCAATAGTACCATAAAAATAATATGCTAAAAGCTATAGTATATATGCAGAGGACCTAGTGTAGACCCATGTAGGCCCTGTGTTTGTTGCTTCATCTGTGTGAGCTAATATGCACCTTTCTTAGTTGATTCAGGGGACCTTATTTTCCTGGTATCCTCTCTGGCTCTTACACTCTTTCTACCTCCTCTTACACCGGATTCCCTGAGCTCTGAGGGGAAAAATTTGATGAAGAGCTCTACTTTAGTCTCTCTCTCCACATAATGTCTGGCTATGAGTCTCTGTATCTGTTCCTATCTGCTGCTGCTGGAGGAAGCCTCTCTGATGATGACTGAACAAGGCACTGAACTACTGTGTGAGCAGCCAACCAATGTCTGATTTGATGGAAGGTTCACTCCACAGAAAAGAACCCACACCCAACACTGTTTAGGTAAGAAAGATCTAGAGACTAGATAGCCCAGAGACGTAGGGTAAAACAAAACACTGCTAGTAAAATAAATTCTATAAAATGATTCCTATATCCTATATTTTAACTCTTACTAACTCTTTGAATGGCATATACATATGAACCATAGCTACTGTAACAAAATATTTTCAAGATTGTTTCTTCTAAAGACTTGAAACAAGCAGATCTCCCTGTTTTGATCTGATTTTCTAAGTTTCTTTATTGTTATAATTGTCTTTACACCTTCTAATTTGACAATAGTTGGTGGTGGAATGTTCTACACAATACCTTCCGAGAAAAGTTTATTTAGGAATTTACAAAAAGCAGAGCATGGATATGTAGATAGTGATAATGTGCTATGAATCAAACTGGGAGTTTTAAAGTTATTAATAGAAAAGTGAGATGGAAACTAAAGGTCTGTTTGGTGTGGTTAAAGTGGCAAAATGAAGGCTGTCAAGCATAAAAGGAATCAGGTGCAGAATGGAAACAATTGCTTTTCTACTCCACTGCGCGCACACCCACAAAGAATGAACAAATACGGAAGCAAGAATTTGGTCAGTCAAAATAGATTATTCCTGATACAAACTTCAAATACTAAGACTAATCACACAAAATCTAGGATCTCTAATTCCTAAAGAACTTTAAAGGCAACACAGGAAAACTTTCTAGCTAGTAGATGAAATTCATCTTATAACAGATAGAGGGAAAAAAATAGTCATAATAATTTTATCTTTCTACTCTACCAAAGAGATCTTTCTGGAATTTTACCTTTCATCTGCTAATGTAATACCCATTTACCTTAAACTTCGGTTTAATATGAATTTGTGCAAAATTCTCACCTTTGAAAAGTAAAGGCTATTTAGTGACACGTGCAAAAAAAAAGTTGATTTTTTTCATTTTTAAAATGTTTTAATCAAATCAAACAATTACCAAAGCTTAATTCATAAATTAATGGTAGCTTACATTCCGTTGATATCAGTATAAATTTTTTAACATCTCTGACAATCCTAGCTCATTTCTAAGTTCCAAACTTCTGGTTCCTATATATTTTTGATTGCTTAATTACACCTAAGTGACCTGGCTTGTCACCTCTGTTTCTTGCCTGGTACAGCGATGAGCTAGCTTTAAAACCTGCTCCACCACTTCTGTTAGCATCACATCTGACCTTGAACAGCAAAGAGCCTTGCTGATGGCTGTTGCTGTTTCCCTCCACTTTCCATGTATCTGAACCCAAAATATCCATTTCACCTCAGACTAACAAGATGTACTTTTTTCATTAATTGAAAACATTATTATATGGCAGTAAGTCAAGTATAGGTTCTCACATACTCTAGTGCTTACATTTTGAGGTCTTTGGGTACCTCCAAACTCACTGAAAAGAATT
>CABHPR010119092.1:9877-37200 GCA_902168415.1 Peromyscus melanophrys
ACAGCCACACAGCCACACAGCCACACAGCCACACAGCCACACAGCCAGCCACTGAGTAAGAGTGAAAGTGAAATACACAGAAGTAAGAAAAGGAAAAGGTGCAGAGGCAAAAGGGATACTTTAAGGTAAGGAAAGCTGGCTAGAAATATCCAAGCTAAGGCTGGGCATTTATAAGTAAGAAAAAGACTCCTGTGTGTGCAGTTTATTTGGGAGCTGGGTGGCAGGCCCCCCAAAGAGTACAGAAAAAAAGAGTAAAAAAATACAACAGGATGGGGACATGGGAACCCCACTGTGACCCCTGGGCTGGAGGGAGTTTCTAACCCACAATGACTCATCACTTGCAATAAAGGCACCACAAGATTCACGGTACCAACAAAATTGGGCTTTCCACTAGGCAGCACTAACTAGACTGACTGACGCGTGTGCACACACACACACACACACACACACACACGCACACGCACACGCACACGCACACACACACGCACGCACGCACGCACGCACGCACACGCACATACACGATCTGAAGGTGGAAGGAGATTGGGGGAAGGTGAAAGAGGTACTAAGAGCTGAATAGACTCAAAATACGTTGTAAGTATGAATGTAATTATCAAAAAGCAAGTAAAAGATAGTCTTACAAAAGAATGGGGAAGTGGCGGAAAATCTGACTCCCCTGCTTATCCACTGACCATCCACTTTATTTTTAATTAAAAAATAAAAATAGAAAGGAAGGGGATTCAGAGTCTCCCTGGGGCAGGAGTGGGCAAGAGTAGCTCAAATTCATGAATTCCTGAGGGGAAGCACGTAGGGAGAACTTATTACCCTGAATGTGTGCAGCACATCATCTCTCAGTCGGCTGGGTGAGGGAATAAAAGAAACTGATCACGTTAAATTCTAAGACAGTCAACATACAAGTGGGTTAGAAAAAAACAATGTATAAGCCCGCTGATATTTCTGCACCAGCCCCTGGACTTAGAACATATAACTGAGTACACTCATACACACACACACACACACACACACACACACACACACACACACACACAGCTGCACTCACAAATCCCCTAGGTTGAGAGCTGAAGTGGGCAGCAGAGCACACATTGCCCAGAGGACTTGGGAGAGGTTCTTCCCCTCATGGGTGGAATATGCAAAAGGATGGCTTAGGAATCGCCCATCTGTTAATGACCACTTCCTGGTACCAATTTCTCCGACCTCAGGAGGCATTTTCTGGCCACCCTGGTTAGTTCAGAAAATATTCCTATATATACCACCTCTCCTGACTCAGAAATCAGGTGCCACCTGTACTAGATCAGTTAGTGTCTTTAAACTGAGCTGTGTATGAACAAGGCAAAGTGAGACAGGCACATGGGAGAGCTAGACAGAGAGGAATCTGCACAGACAGGCCAACTTGATCAGATCTTCGGGTGACTTGTGGGTGTACACACCACAGAATAATCGACTTATGTTGGTTGAGAGAGACCCAAGCCACCACAAAATTGATTTTATGTGTAGCAAAAGCTGGTCCACAGAGAAGACCATGGCCACCAGCAGCACAAAAATGAGATCCTGTACCCCTGTCCCATAGCATCTCTACCTAAGCAGAACTTCAGCCATGAGACTCTTCTGGGACTCATCAGAACCTGGAAGCATCTGTGAAGAAAAAAGAGTGTAGGCCAGCCTGGGTTATAACATGGTGCAGAGGAGGCAGGTAGTGGAAGAGCTAAGGGGCGTCTGGCTTTCAGGGTCAGTCCAGACAGGGACTGATAACCTGGGTGAGCTCTGGGCTCAGGAACAAGCATTTGAAGGACTGGAGCTGTAGCTCAGTAGTAGCGTGCTTACCTGACATGCATGAGACCCTAGGTTCAATCTCCATTACTGCCTCCCACTGAAGAAAGAGGAGAGTTCACATTGGAGCCAAATAGGAATCAGTATATAGGCATAGAGATAAGAAACAATTAAAATCAGAGTTTGGTCATCTCAGACGCTGAAAATGATTAGTCCCTTGCCCATATTCTAAATGTGAAAGCCAAGACAAGCAATCCGATGCACAGAGCACAGAGAGTACTCTGGCTTTGGGGCAGCATTTCCCTCCAATGCTGAACAGGGCTGGTGATCCCTGTCCGACAAGAGACTGGGAAGATCTAGAAATGAAGGAAGCTGACCTTCCTCTTCCCTTCCCTCCTCTTCCCTTCTCTCCCTTCAACCTCAACTTTCTGTCTCCCCTTCCTAGCTTCCTTCCTCTCTCCTGCTGTAATTAGATATACCAAGGTCATGATCCAGTTGTCCAATTTCAGAGTTTATTTAAGAAGTCAAGAGAGGGGCTGGAAAGATGGCTCCATGGTTAAAAGCATGTACTGCTCTTACCGAGGCCTCAATCTGGTTCCCAGCAGCCACCTTGGGAGGCTCACAACTGCCTGTAATTCCAGCTGTGGGGTATCAGTCACCTCTGGCCTCCACAAGCACCATGTGCACATACCTACACGTAGACAAAGCATGACTCACATGCGGAAGTTACAGGCTGGAAGCTTGATTCCAGCTGGGCAAAGTCTTAACTCTGGGGAGGACACTCCTGCTTCCCGAACTTCAGTGTGCATGCAAATCATCTGGGATCTTGTTAAACTTCTGATTCAGTGCAGCCAGGCTGGAGCCTGAAATTCTGCATTTCTAAGAAGTGTCCAAGTATTACTAGGTTGATTGACAGGATCTTGACTAAGTAGCAAGCTTGCATTCCCCCAATGTATGAGGGCAATTCTTCCCCTTGTGGGGGTGGAGTATGTGAAAGGAAGTTTTAGGGGTGATCAGACTGCTCATACTGTTTCTTGGTTCCAATTTTCTGACCTCAGGAAGCATGTTCTGTCCACCATGGTTGGTTCAGAATATACTCATACATACCTTCCCACAGAGAGCAGATGCCACCTTATATAAGATTAGTGTCTTTCAATCAAATTGTGTACCAAGGCCAGTGAGACATGCAGATGAGAGGGATGAAGAGTGGAGAATAGTCCATACACACAGGCCAATTTGAGTAGATACTCAGTCTTCTTGGTACTCCAGTACAGGTTGATTAACCGATCATGAAATCTTTATCTTCCCCCTCCTCCCCCTCAACCCACAGCAAGACTACATGCCTCAGTGCAAGCTCTGACAAATGGAATGTGGGCAGAAGTGCAATACTCCCAGGGTTAGCTCATAAAGTCCTCCCACAAAAGAGTCTCACATTCTCACTACTGAACATCCCAGGGAGGGCTTCAAGAGAAAGGTAGAGTCATAAGGGAGAATGGCCCCAGGCCCGGGCTTGTATGGAGGGAGCTAGAGAGCACTTAATTAGACTTCAAGACCACAAGAAATAAATCTCTCATGATGGGTCATCTTGACTGAGAACTGATATGAGTGTTGATTGCAGTGGCATATCCTAGGATATGCTGAAGAGCAGAGGCAGGAGATCACTAGATCGAGGCCACTTTGGGCTCCTGATGCCATTGAGTCGACAGACTAAGAAAGAACTAACTGTCAGTAAGCCTGGTTGATCCAGACTGCTTCTCCACAATAGAGGTAAGAAAGACTATGTCTGAAGATCACTCAGGGCATCTCTTGGTGTTACCATATCCTGTGATTAAGGTGAAATCAAAACTATAACAACCCAATCCAGGCAGGTAATAGACGGCCCAGAGCCTTCAGGAATTCAGGTATGGGTCACTCCCTGTTAAGAACAGGACACGAGGCCAGTTTAGGTTTAGACCACATGGCACTGATATGGAAATCCAGTATGAAGTGTGGCTGACCTGGACTTCCTGGTTATGAGTGAGCACAGAAGGGCTGACACCAGGTGACCCCAAATTTTTCCTGCAAGCTATATAGTAGATGTTTTTAGTTTGGCAGACCAAGGAGTTCCCATGGTAATGCTCCATTCTGTTGTGGAATGAAAGCAGCCATAGACAAGAGGCAGACAAGGGGGTGACCAAGTCCCAGTAAATGGGTACTATTATAATTTGAAATTTGCATAATATCCATGCATTGTGAAATACCATTGTCCTTTGATTTCTTGATTAAATTAAGCTTGGAGAGGGAGGTACAGCTACTTCTTATTAGACCATGGAAGGCTTCCACTGTCCTGTGATTTCCTGATTAACATAAGCTCATGGGATGGAGAGTGGTTCAGCTCTTCCTCATAAGACTATTGTAGGCATCCATCACCACAAAGACTTACAAAACCCACAGGACTGCTCAGCACAGAGTGAACCCCAACACAATCTATGGACATCAGCAAATAGAAATGTATTAATAGTGGTTCATCGGTTTTAACAATGTGTCACACCAGTGCAGGATGTTAACAGAGAAGATGCTGGGTGAGGGGTGGAAGAGGTAGGCATGCAAAACTGCACACTGCCTGTTCAACTATTCTGTAAATCCAAAACTATGCTTTAAAAAATAAGTCTTTATAAAGTATAAAAGGTAGGTTGGTAGTTCACGCTTGTGACCCAGGATGAAGCAGGAAGATCACAAGTTTGAACTTGCTTAGACTGTGAAATGAGACTCTGTCTCAAAATAAACACAAAAAAATGGGGACTAGAAAGATGGCTTGGTGATTAAGAGTGCTTGATGCTCTTACAAAGGACCTGGATTCAATTCCTAGCAGTCACATAGTGGTTCACAACCACTTGTAACTTCAAGGGCCCTGATGCCCTCTTCTGACCTCATTCAACACCAGATACACACATGGTACACAGACATATGTACAGGCAAAGCACTCACGTGCATAAAATAAAATAATCTTGAAAAAAAAAAGTAAGTGTAAAACTCAAACCTGAAGCTTGCTTTAGAAGCCAGTTAGTATGACAGTAGGATCCAGGTCCAGGTAATACGGTCATGTGATTAGACCTAATGATGATTGGAATGACCTGAATAGTAGAGGGGAGACACCCAGACATACTGTGTAGTCACTGAGAAGGGTGGAGGGATCTCCCAAAGACTGTGCTTTCACCAGTGTCCTCTCACGGACCAGTGGCCATGGCTGTCTGTAGGCAGACTTTTCTTTCCCCGCCACCAATTCCAAGTAACCACACAGAGGCTTATAATAATTACAAATGCTCAGCCAATAGTTCAAGCTTGTTACTAGCTAACTCTTACATTCAAATTAACCCATATTTCTTATCTATGCTTTGCCACATGGCTTGGTACCTTTTCTCAGGACAGTATGTTCATCTTGCTTCTCTCTGTGTCTGCTCGCTACTCCCGAGACTCTGCCTTTCTACCTAGCATTCTCAGTTTGGCTCTCCTGCTTAACCTTATCCTGTCTAGCTATTGGCCAGTCACTTCTTTATTAACCCAATCACAAAGACATATATTCACACAGTGTAAACGAATATTCCACATTTTCCCCTTTTTCTCTAATTAAAAGGGAAGGTTTTAACATTAACATAGTAAAATTATATACAACAAAATAGTTAAGTAATAATTACAGTTACAATATCCAGTATATTTGTATTTGGCAAATTTAGAGAAGATACTCTATTATTTATCTTACCTTTGTGACTCTAAAGTTTTATACCTAATTTACCTTTTAACATAAATAAGGAAAATGTTAACTATGACTATCTAGTCTTCAACTCTGTCAAAGACCTCAGAAGGGTAAAATGTTACCTAACAACAGGGACATCTGGCTACCTGGACAGTCACTCAAAGTTCTTTTGTAACTTTGAAGCATCCATCTTTGGCCCATAGGCCTAGTATATCTGACAGACTTTTCTGAGAAGCAGGAAATTTTGAAGGACTGTCCTATCTTATCTTGGCAAAGTTTGGCAATCACTTTCTCTTGCATCCTACCGGTCTAGTTCAGACAGTATATTGTCAGCAATTGAGGCAATGGCAGTTTTTTTCCCCAAATGGCTAGCTTTTGCCATAAAGAAAACAAACTCCATACAGAGTTTCTTTGATGCCCATCATCTTCTCTGAAGTAGATTGGTGCTGCCAGAAGTAGACATGTCTCATTGTCATGAAAAGCCTTAGGTTATTAAACATATTAAATGCCATATTCTGTAGGTCTTTGAAGTGTTTAAAGATCATCTATCTATCTAAATGTACCTATGTATGACCTTGAAAACATACCTAATATGACTATAAGTTTGACTATTATAGATAACTATTAATTTGTATTTCTTAATTATATGTTACATTTTTAAATGAGCTGAATAAACACAATACTCCAAATAAGAGCAAAAACATACATATAGTATTATAGTAAAATTAATTTTAAATTTGTATCAATAACAAAAATCCATACCAATGTAAAATATTTAAGACTAGTAGTTGTTTTTTTTTTTGGTTTAAAAGTAGATTCAATAATCTACCCCTTTATCCTATCATTTCTATATCCCCCCTCTTTCTTTTCAGAAAGAGATCCTTGAACCAATCTCCTTTGTTTGGCTTTTTTTCTAACCATTACCAACAACAACTTGTAACCAACCTCCCTTTAATGATAATAAATATCCATAACCCATCATTTGGGAATGTGGGTATCATTCTCTAGACTACTTCCTATTGTTTGAGGGCACTGATAATCTTTGGGGGAACCATGAGAAAATCAGGATAATTGTTAGGTCTTGACTGGAATAGTTTGAGAGGTTGGACCATCTCAGCCAGCAGCCTTTAAACTGTTCTGGATGCTGGATCATTCGGGCCATCTATTTTTATTGGTGTCTGGTCCCCTTGATCTGAAAATCCAAAAACTTTCAAAGGTAACATACATATTTGTATTAATACAAGTATAGACTGTGCATTGAACATAAGCCAGCCAAAGATGATTTTTTGTTATGTGTTTGAGCAGGTAAAATATACATCATGTGTCTTATAGGTTTTTTTAAGTTTATTTCTTTATGTCTGTATCAGGATTTTAGGGGGGAGATCTTCCTTAATCAAACCTGATTTTCTTTAATCTAGAATGAATCCACAGCTTCTCATTTCCTGTGGAAATAAAAGCAAAACCTCTCCCTCAAAGTAACATATCTTTTGACTTAAATTTTGAAGTCAAGATATTTTTAAAATATATAGATTGGTTTAATCTATCAGCTTTCATGATCAGTGTCTCTCAGCAGCCAAAAAAAATCTAAAGACAACACAATAACATATAGGATCCAGACTCTTTGTGTAGTCCCTATCTTTATGTGGTTTTATTTTTACTCCCTTTTTAAGGGCTTTACTATTATTTTGAAACTATATATTTCTTTGTTATGACTGTCTATATCTTCTCTTTTCTCTCCCAAGCCTATGTATATTTTCTAACACATTGTAACTCATTTAGAGGTTTTGTTTCCACCTGAATCTCTCTTTATTGTGTATCTGTAATTTTTTCTGACCACATTTGCCCTTAAACTGTTAACCAGTGTGGCTAGGACCAAAGCCTCTGCTTTGGCAGCTGGTTCCACCCACTTGGTTCCCTGAGAGCCTAGCTTCATGGCAAGAAGAGGTAACGGCAAGAGTGAGTCACATTTACTACCCCAACTCTGGAGAGTTTTTGAGTCCATGCTGACATCAAGTAGTGCACAGCCCATTACTCATAAACCCCATTTAAGTGTTCAGTAACAGGGTCTCTTAAAAGAGCCATGCCCATTTTTGCCAATAGCACTGAACCAGATAGCCATCTCTTAAAGGAGCCATGTCTCTGCTTGTCTCTAGCAAACAGAGTCTACCTAAGAAAAGTCAGTTACCAAGAAGCCACACTTGACTCCATTTTGTGTGTTTAGTATCCCTTTTTAAATTTTGTCAGGTCTTATGTGGAAATTCTGGCCCCTACATTGGGTACCATTTGTAAGTGGACTTTTGTTTCCTAACCTCCAGTCCCAGTTAACCACACAGAGGCTTATAATAATTACAAATGCTCAGCCAATAGCTCAAGCTTGTTACTAGCTAACTCTTACATTCAAATTAACCCATATTTCTTATCTATGCTTTGCCACGTGGCTTAGTACCTTTTCTCAGGACAGCGTGTTCATCTTGCTTCTCTCTGTGTCTGCTCGCTACTCCCGAGACTCTGCCCTTCTATCCAGCATTCTCAGTTTGGCTCTCCTGCTTAACCTTATCCTGTCCAGCTATTGGTCAGTCACTTCTTTATTAAACCAATCACAATGACATATATTCATTGTGTAAAGGAATATTCCACAGCTGTCTGTGGAATTAACTGGCTGAGCCAGGTCCTGCTTTTCCCTCTCCTCTCCTCCCACTCTCTCCCTACTCCCCTCCACCTTCCCCATCTACCCCTCCTCTGTATTCACTCAGAAATGGGCAGGCCTCCCCTAGGCATCAGCAAAACATGGCCTGTCAAGCTGCCCTAAGACCAAGCACCTCCCCCTGTATTCAGTCTGGGCAAGACAATCTAGCATGAGGAATAGGTTCCCAAGAGCCAGTCAAAGCACCAGGGACAGCCCTTGCTCCCATTGCCAGAAGGCCCACATATAGACAAAGCTACACAACTGTCTCATATATGCAGAGAGCCTAGGTCAGTACCATGCAGGCTCCCTGGTTGTTGGTTCAGACTCTGTGAGTTCCCATGAGCCAGGCTAGTAGATTTTCCTGCAATATTCCTAACCCCCCAGTTTCCTACAATCCTTCTTCTTTCTCCTCAACAGGACTCCTGGAGCATGGCCCAGTGTTTGGACTTGGGCCTCTGAATCTGCCTCCATCAGTCCCTGGATGAAGGATCTCCAATGGCATTGGTCCTGGATCCGCTCAACACTCCAGCTGAGCCTCAGAGTCATCTGAAGTCAGTGTTGGAGCCTCTTCCTGTGGTTGGAGGCTGATGATGGCCACAAGGTAACTGTGGATTCTAAGTTCAGACACTGGTGACCAAACCATTGTGCTCTGAGAAGGAGGAATAGAATTAGAGGATTCAGAGACGATTTCCTCAGTCAGTACTGAAGTGAGTGCTTCCCCTACACCAGGCCCTGTGCTGGATTAGGGTCTGAGACGATGCGCAGAGGGCTCAGGGAACATGCTAGATAACATTTCAGAACAGTGTGGAAGCCATTTTCTCTCTTCTCCCTCTCTCTTCCTCCTCCCCCTCTTCCTCCCCCTCTCCCCCTCTCCCTCTCTCCCTTTCTCTCTCCCCCTTTCCCCCTCCCTCTATAATGAACATACTCTCACTCTGCTCTTTAGTGTATCCAAAATAATTCAAATTGGAAAATTACTCTACTCATAATCTGGATAAGCTCACTCAACCCTGCAATACTAGCACTTAGGATGAGGCAGGAAGACTGTCATTTGAGTCTGAGGGCAGCCAGAACTACATGATAAATGCTAGGGCTACAGAGTGAGATGCTGTCTTCCTATTTCCCCAAAAGCAAATACATATTCCCTCATTTATCTTTTCCCCTACTACCTCCCCAGTATCTAGACCTGAGCCATCCAACATGGCTAGCACAAGAGGCTCTTGAGCATGTACAGAATCGTTAGCATATGGAGAAGCTGTAGTTTTACATTTTAAATGTATTAAACTTAATAAGTGATTCTCTGTTTAGTAATAGTGAAACATGTGGGAAACTTCATTGTGTGAATAGACTTTCCAGCTATTAATTATATAATGTCCAAGCACAAATCAAGCATTTCCATAGAAAACTTAACATTGAAATTAGGATGGATCAAGGCTGAAGATGTAGCTCAGTTGACAGAGAGCTTGCCCAGCATTCATGAAGCCCTGGATTTTATCCCCAGTCCCACATAGACCAGGTGTGGTGCAATCCCAGCACAGAAAGGTGGAGACTGTAGGATCAGAAGTTCATGGCCACTCGTGGTTATATACAGAGCTCCAGGCAGCCTGGGCTACCTGAGACTCGGTGTTTTAAAAAAGTATTCTAAGTATCAATGCACTGCAATTCAAAGGCTTAATATGAGAAAAACTGTTAAATATTTTATTAATGACTTCATATGGACTCAATGCTTGTCTGCCATAAGTTTATATATTTGAATGAAACTGGAACTTAATCATAAATATATTATTTAAATTAGTTTCTTTTTCAATATGAATTCAACAAAATTACATACGTCTTGTATTCTCTAGGACACACTACCCAGCAATCAATGTAGCTTCCACGGTGGTCTTTAACTGCCAGCAATCCCACATCGCCACCACTACCAGAGTCTCTTCTCAAACTGTTTCCCATGTGAGGTTTGTACTCAGCATTTCCCAGGGGGACTATCATTTCTGTCTACACTGTCCAGTGTGGTCATCGTTCTCTACCATCCCAGCTGCACACAGCCTGCATCTCCTAGAGCCCACACCTCTGTAGTCTACACCCTACCATCCTGCCCATGTGCTAGCCAAATATTTGGCCAATTCCATTTTAGTGCTATATGCTTTTATTCACTGAGCCTCTTCCCTCAAAGCTCACCATTTCTCTTCTCTAGTCTCCCGCATCCATCTCCTTTGGGGTACATGTTCTGATGAGCTCTCCCAGGAGCACCTCCCACAATAACCTCAGATCCCTGGTGTGTACCCCACTGTGTGCCTGACTGCTGTGCTGGGGTACGACTGGGCTGCCCTGTGCCAGAACTCATCTGTGTAGCCACTCCTGCAGAACCTGGAGTCTGCTGTGTTTTATGTCCCCCAGTGGCCCCTGTGCTGTGCTTCACAAAGGCTTTGGAGTAAGCGATACTACAATAAACCCTAATAAAAGGTGCATAGATGGAGAATGTGGTTTTCATACATTAATACTTCTTCCTACAGATGTTTTTCATGTGGTGTGAGACCACATCTGGCCTGTCATCTTTCATGCCATTTGTGGAAAGGAAACACCTTCATCAAAGGCTTCTTTTACCCAAGCATTTCATAATAAGGGCCCCTTGGTTTTGAAACAACCACTTATCCAGACAAGGATACTAGCATTCTACCCAAGATTCAACCACATTCATCCAGGTCAGAAGCAGCCCTTCACTAGGTACCATCACTGTGCTCCTAAAGCCATTGCTTTTCCCTGCAGGAGGTTTCTGCAGATTGATTCTTAATGGAAAAGTTGAACTAATGTGGCTTTAGATTGAGGTCTCTTACAAATCTCAGACCAAGGGCTGGGGGTGTAACTCAGTTGGTAGAGTGCCTGCCTGGCATGCATGAAGCCCTGGGTTGGAACCCACCATCACATAAACCAGGAATGGTGATAACTGCTGGTCATCCAAGCACTCAGGAGATGGAGGCAGGAGGACCAGAAGTTCAAGGTCATACTCCTAAAAAGTGAGTTTGAAGCACTCAAAAAACCTACAAAAATAAGTCTTCCAAAATGCTATTTTCAGTCTCTAGTACATATACAGACCTTTATTCATTTGTTCCAAAAAGATGTACTGACCCCCCAATAATGTGCCAGGTTCTCTGCTAAGGTCAGAAAAAAACAAGGAAGAACCCTATTGGGAACCCTGTGAGCTCTCAGCCCAGTAGAGAACTATTTTAAATGAGCAAACAAGAATCAGCCTTACCACATTTTGTTTGCTCAGCATAGAGATGAGAGATGTGAGGGATTCTTGGAGGCAAGGCAGCCTCAGGATAGAGATGAGATGTGAGGGACTCTTAGAGGCAAGGCGGCCTCAGGATAGAGATGAGATGTGAGGGACACTCAAAGGCAAGGTGGCCTCATAGACACAGAGCCCCAAACTGTGTCAGAGCCTGACATCAGGCACCCCGGGGCGCTGAAGGCTCCATACACAACAAACTAGTATACTGTTGTAAAATATTATTTTAAGATATGTTACATTTGTTTATGCTGTGGAACATTAGTTTTAATGATGCAAAGGTGTGTTGCATTCTTTTATGTTACATTTGTTTAACTCTGTGAAGCTGTGTTACTGTGCCTGTCTAAAACACCTGATGGTCTAATAAAGAGCTGAATGGCCAATAGCAAGGCAGGAGAAAGGATAGGCAGGGCTGGCAGGCAGAGAGAATAAACAGAAGGAGAAAAAGAGAAAAAAGAGAGAAGCAAGAGAACAAGGAGAGGATGCTAGGGGCCAGCCACCCAGCCACACAGCCAGCCACGGAGTAGGAGTGAAAGTAAGATATACAGAAGAAAGAAAAGGAAAAAGCCCAGGGGCAAAAGGTAGATGGGATATAAGCCAAGATAAGGCTGGGCATTCATAAGTAATAATAAGCCCCCTCGCGATTTATTTGGGAGCTGGGGGGCGGGCTCCCAAAGAGCCAAAAGAGTCAAAGAGTAAGAAACAACAACCAACAACAGTACACAGACCTGGGCTGAAGCATTGTTGACTCCTCCTCGCAGAGTTTCCCGCCCTGGAGTGGGTATGCAGAATAAGGCTGCATAGACTTGCCAGAGACCCATGTGACCTGCCTGAGAAAGGAACAGAGCAACAGGAAGTCAAGCAGTTTGGAACATGGAGAGTGCGCCAGTCTTCGTGGAGACCTTGGTAATACCTTGCTAACCCTACAGACATCCACCTGAAACAGGAAGTCCACCCTGTGAGAAGTCTAGTACCACATATTTTGTGTCATTATTAATTCACTGCTAATAGATGTGATACATCTTATTACAATGATTTGTCATTGGACATTTTAATGTCTAATTTGGTATGTATTTATTTTAAAATTATTAATAGTATTCACAAAAATACAGTATTAACTTTGGAGTCTGTAGATTCATTTAATCAGTGGATTTGATTTTATGTTATAATGTACAATAGGAAATGTTTTTGATGATAGATATAGATGTTATAATGCCACAAACCCTTCTGGTGTAGACATTGCATAATGTAATACAATGACAATAGTTCCCTAACAGATGAAACACAATAGAAATGTCTTTACATTTATGATTCTTTGTATTGTTTTCCCATATAATTGTATACAAACACATAATTCTTTGTGTGACACAAATCTGCATGCTGTCAGATAGCACTAGACAAAAAGATTTGGAGGTTAAAAAGTAAAACTAAGACTTTCAAACCCCCCAAATATGGTACCCTTATAAATAAATACAATGATCACATCCATAAACAATACTCATAATTTCTCTGGGATATAGATATAAGTTTATAAGAATATTAGTTCACCCACCAATATTTATATGAGGCTACACCCCAAGTTTGGACATGAGCTAAAGTTATAAAGAGTTTTATAGTTGTTATTTGAAACAGAACATCAGAATTCCTAAACTCAGCAGGGTATAGAGACACATGCCTTTTATCCCAGCACTCAGGATGCACACGGAAGCTGATGGATCCTGAACTCTTGGCCAGTCTGGTCTACATAACAAGTTCCGGGCCATCCAGGACTACACAGCAAGATCCTGTCTCAAAATAATAATAATAATTTATTTTTTAAAAAGGATTCTTAAACTTTCAAGAACCTAATTTTACTTGCTATTTCTTTTCCTTCTTTCAAGCCAAAACTTTGTAAAAGAAATACAAATCATATGAGGGGCACTGAAGCATACAATGGTCTTGAGGATTATATTTAAAAAGTCTAGATGAATTATGTAAGTTTTATGTAGTTTCAAGAGGCTTATAGAAGATAAATCTTACCATGAAAAATTTATAAGTAATTAGGGTGGCTATAGCAAAAATGTTATTTATAAAGTTTTTCTAATTATGTTTCACAAAGATGAACTTTTTAAGAGAAACTTTTAATAAAGTTTACAAAGGACAAGAATTTAATTTTTATGTCCCGTTGTTGGCTTTTTTATTATTATTATTCTTTTACTCTTTAGGGGGGGCCCACCACCCAGCTCCCCCAATAAACCACAGATGAAGGCTTATTCTTAATTATAAATGGGGTTATAGCTTGGCTGTTTCTAGCCAGCTTTTCTTCACTTTAAATTAACCCATCTATCTTTTGCCTCTGGGCTTTTACCTTTGCTTACTTCTGTATATCTTACTTTCACTCTTACTCCATGGCTGGCTGGGTGGCTGGGTGGTTGACCCCTGACATCCTCCTCTCCCTGTTCTCTTGCTTCTTCTTCCTTTCCTCCAGATTTCTCCTTCTATTTATTCTCTCTGCCTGCCAGCCCTGCCTATCCTTTCTCCTGCCTTGCTATTGGCCATTCAGCTCTTTATTAGATCATCAGGTGTTTTAGACAGGCACAGTAACACAGCTTCACAGAGTTTAACAAATGCAACATAAAGGAATGCAACACATCTTTGCATCATTAAACAAATGTTCCGCAGCATAAACAAATGTAACATGTCTTAAAATAATATTCCCCAACGTTCTGTTAATTCTGTTGGGGCTTTTCTTGGGGGAGGGAAGCAGATACTGCAATGAAGGGCAGATGTCTGTTCTTGACATGGAAAACACACATAGGAAAAGGAAGCATTGTAACATTCCTCTGGACATCCCATAGCACAGAAGCAGGAAACTCCATTAACTAACAATGTGTGAATGATATTGACTAGAAAAAGTGTGAAAAGATCCCTTCTAACAGAAAAGTCTTATTATACATGAGCTTAAAGGCACTCGACTCTTAACCTCAATTTCCTTTCCTTTCACAAACCAAGGATTAGGCCCTCTGACCCCGAAGCTTCGAATTCCACAGCCCTTCTAGATTTCTGTCTATCAAAGTTGGGAAGCCCTGGGCTAGGACAACGTATTGTGTCTGTGGTTTCATGCTATTCAGGAAAGTGGCAACATAGAACAGTTAAGTTCCAGACTAGCTTGTCAAAACATGCTCACCAATGGGTAGGAACTTCACGGGAGTAACCACTTTCTTGCTGGATTTAAGGACAATCCCACAAGTTGAAACTCCTATCTAATACAGGCACTGTTATAGGGGCCAAGAGCCTGTGGCTAGGCAGGACACAGGCCCCCCAGGAGAGCTTGCTGCTATTTCTGTGTTAAGTGAGCAAAGCATCACACTGATTCCTAAGGACTCATCATTAGTGCATCTCTCAACCCTCATCAGAGAAGCTTCTTTTCATTGTAAATGTCAATTGACCCAGAGACCCGGAACTGGTCAAGGTGCAGAGAAAAAGAGACTGAAGAATGCTCATCCCTAAATGTCAAATCAATATACAACTGCTTCCTCCCAAGGCTCAGGGGTCATTGTGGAAGAAGGGGAGGAAAGATGTATGAACCAAAGGTAGTGCGTGGCTATAAAGAAACAGTGTTCTCTGGACACAGCGAGGCAGTTGCATGTATGAACAGACATGGCTGTGACACAAGGACTGTGAAGCTCAAGCCAGACAGAAGCCCAGTATAGAAAGTGGATGTGGGCATGAAGTCCTGTCTGCAGCCACGGAGCTGTTGCTCCCTGATGACTGCGGGAGAGGGTGAGTCAGTTGGCTTTAACAGTGCGGCTCCTGGTAGGTCAAGCACACGCCAGTGGAAGGTCATATGCCTAAGAGTATATAGACAGCACAAACTACTTGATGGGTTTAAAACAAAAGTTTTGTGCAGGGGGATAGATGTGGACATATTTTTGTTTGTTTGTTTGTTTGTTTGTTTGTTTTTGGTTCTTCAAGACAGGGCTTCTCTATGTAGCCCTGGCTGTCCTGGAACTCACTCTATAGACCAGATTGGCCTCAAACTCACAGACAACTGCCTGCCTCTGCCTCACACATGCTGGGATTAAAGGTATGCACCACCACCTCCTGGCTCATATTTTTATTTTTTACATGCAGCTAACCAGTTTGACCAGCACCATTTGTTGAAAACATCATCTTTTTTACCATGTGTATTTTTTTTGGCTTCTTGGTCAAAAATCAGATGTCCATAGGTATGTAAAATTATGTCTAGGTCTTCAATTCTATTGTTGATCAACATGTCTAATTTACAACCAATACCATGCTGCTTTTATTACTATAGCTCTGTAGTACAACTTGAAATCTGAGATAGTGATACCTCCAGCAGTTCTTTTATTATTCAGAATCACTTTAGAGATCCTAAGTTTTCTGTGTTTCCAAATGAAATAGAAGATTGTTTTTTCAATTTCTGTGAAGAACTGTGTTGGAATTTTGATGAGGACACAAAGTTGGATGTGTGTGGGGTGGATCTGAAAGAAGTTAGGGAAGGGGATGAATATCATCAAAATACATCTTAAAATATTCTCAAAGAACTAATTTTTTAAAAATAACTATGGCCAGGTAGTGGTGGTGCATGCTTTTAATCTCAGCACTTGGGAGACAGAGGCAGGTAGATCTCTGTGAGTTCAAGGCCAGCCTGGTCTACAGAATGAGTTCCAGGACAGCCAGGGCTGTTACATAGAGAAACCCTGTCTCAAAACAAAACAAAACAAAATAAAATTTTTTTAAAAAAATGAAAAAGAAATATGTGTCATAATCAAGCCAACTCAGGCCAATCTCTCTGGGCCTCAGTTTCCCTATATGTTAAACAACGGTAATCCCACTGAGCGTTGCCATGATGTTAAAACGATCCCTCGGTGAGTAGAAAGCATGCAGTGGCATAAGACACAGTCACTATCGTCAGATTCGTATTATTTATTGTTATTATTGCGTCCCTCGTGAGATCAGTCAGTAGTGAGAACACATTCAGGAAAGGAGAAAAAGCAAAAACTAAAACAGGTCTGGCTGGGGCTTGTTTTCAAATGGGGAAACTGAGGCAATGAGCTGAAGAATTACCAACCAAAGGTCACCTGATGAGTCAGTAAAAGCACCTGGAAGCAAGCCCAGAAATGGAGGTCCTAGGGAAAGTTACAGGGTATTCAGATCTCATCAAGCCTCGTGAGTTTCCTAATGAGCGAGGGTCCTTCTTTCTCCTCTCCAGCCTCAGCTTGAAGGCATCAGGCAAAGAAAGGCACATGGGCATGTTCACTGATCATGCTAGAAAGAAGCCGCATTGTAAGGACGGTGTAGTTGGCAATGGTTAATTCCGTGCATTGTATTTCTCTCCCTACTTCACTCTTGTGGAGCCTTAGATGTTGAGTAGAGCCTTTGGTGGTAGAGGCCATGCTTAGATTTGAGGGACGCTGGGTTCAACCCCAGCACCAAGACCGTGTAACAAATAGTAATAGCAGCAGTCAGCAATAGTCAGTACCTGACTGCTCCATCCCATTCAAAGGCAGAGATTACAGAATGTGTTGTGATGAGCTAGGTGTTCACACAAGGACACTCCGCTGACCACACACTAGCTGAAGATTAGACAAAATTATACTTCGTCCTCATCTATACTGACTTTTAAGACAAATAGTACACGCTCACTGAATGTTAACCTGATTACATCTTTATCCCTAGGTTTATATTAATTAAATGCCTCTATGCTCCTGTTACCACATATTTTAAAAATAAGAGTTATAATTTTAACCTTGCATGTATAAACCCTTGCTGCTATTATCTTAGGTGACAACTACCCTTTTCCCACACTGCAGCCAGGACAGTGTTGACCCTATGCACCCAGCTGGAAACAGGAGACTAACACCCAGGACTGACCAACAGAGCATGCATTCTTGTCTCAGTTGTTAGATCTAAAGCTGATTGAAATGAAACCAAGAAAATCAAGAGCCATTTTTTATTTTTCCTAAATCTGTACTCTCCCTAAATCTGTAGGCTCTTTTCCACTCAGCCTAGACTTGGGAGCATGTGACCAACTGTCGGGATTCATGTGTTTGGCTACTTCATCTGCAGCTGTTGGTGCTGCCGGGAATGTGTGGAACTGACAGAACCTGGCTGGAAGAATTGGGACACTGGGGGGTGGAGCTTCAGGTTTTGTAGCCCCACCCACTTCCCATCTGCTTCCCTCTCCAGGCTTCCCCAGCCTTGCTGGGCTGCATTCCTCTCACACACCGAGCTCTAATGAGTCCTTCCTTCCTGGGGTTGCAAAAACATTTGACAAGTGTCTTGTCAGAGCAATGAGAAGTTACTGACACCTTTATGAAAGGACTAAGCAGATGCCATAACAGGCTGCTCAGTCCTCTCTCAGAGATCAGGCCTCAATCTCAGTTTCTTAAGACTAAGCAAGCAGTTTCTGGAAGGGTCATGAACAAAAGATAATTAATCACTGATGCCCCTGCCAGCAGGTACAGGGAGATAGGATGCACCAAGCCTGGGCCACTGAGCCAGTCCCCATAGTCAGTATGTGCTAGGCCAGCCAGCCTCAATGGCAGCTCAAGGACAAAGCCTGGGACTTGTCCAGGCCTGCCCAAAACTGGATAACTATAACCCCCAACTAACCTAGCCAATTAAAAGTTACTGACATGATTGCCACTCACATGAACCAATCCTGAGTCTGTTCCTATGTTGTCTGTAGACCTCAAGACCTCTCCTTGCTTTGCCCCCATAAAAACCCTGCCCCATTGCTACTTGGGGTCTCTCCTGCTCTGCTGCTGCATCAGATGGATGGAGAGCCCCGAGTTAACTCGAAACAATAAAAGACTCTTTGCTTTTGCATTAGATTTGGTCTCTTGGTGGTCTTTGGGGGACTCTGGGTACAACACTTAGATCCTGTGAGTAAGGATGGAAAGTGGACCACAGAGCAGAGATCTGGAAGGAAACTACACCCCAGTGACATTGCTTAGGCCCTTAAACTTAGTAGTGGTGACAGCCAGGTCTTCCAACCCTGACCTCTTGGATACGGGATTTCCTAGTTAGGGTTACTATTGCTATGATGAAACACCATGACCAAAGCAACCTGAGGAGGAAAGGGTTTATTTGGCTTACACTTCCATATTACTATTCATTACTGAAGGAAGCCAGGACTGCAGTTGGAAGTTTTCTTGTGTCCTGCCTGGTCCTGCAGCTGCTCAGACCCAAATAAACACACAGAGGCTTGTATTAATTACAAATTGCATGGTCTATGGCTCAATTTTCTTGCTAGCTAGCTCTTATAACTAAACTCAGCCCATTTCTATTAATCTATATGTCACCACATGTTTCGTGTGTGCCATTGCCTGCTGCTCCCTGGATGGTGGGATGACATCTCCCTGCCTCTCCTTTCTCTTCTTGTCTATCTGCTTAGATTTCTGCCATAGGCCAATGCAGCTTTATTTATGAACCAATCAGAGCAACACATATTCACAGCAAACAGTAAGACATCTCACAGCACAGGACAGAAATTTAAGCAAGACAGGATCCTGGAGACAGCAGCTGATGCAGAGACCATGGAGGAGTGCTGCTTACTGGTTTGCACTCCATGGCTTGCTCAGCCTGCTTTCTTATAGAACCCAGGACCATCAGTCCAGGGATGACACCACCCACAATGGTCTGGGCCCTCCCCCATTGATCACTAATTGAGAAAATGCCTTACAACTGCATCTTATGGAGACATTTTCTCAATTGAGGTTCCCTCTTTTCAGATAACTCTAGCTTGTGTCAAGTCAACATAAAACTAGCTAGCACAGGAAGCCAGCAAGTTCCCCATGTAAGATGAGCTGACTTAGGTTTGCTTATATCACTTGATTGACCAGTGGACTGTTTGCTAGAGCCTCAATAACAAAATAATACAGTGGGGGCTTAGGTAAAAGAAACGTATTTTCTCACCATTACAAAATTCCTAAATCAAGATATTGGCAGCCTTAGCTTCTCCTAGGAACTCTTGAGTTTGGCTGACAGATGGCTATCTACTTTGCTGTGTCCTCATGCATGATTTTTGTCTGTGTGTTGTCTCTCTGTATGTGTAAAACTTTTCTCTCCCTAATGGACAGCAATACAATTGAAATTTTTCCCACCCTAATGGACTAATTTTAACTTAATCCCTTCTCCAGAGGCCTTGCCCCAAACATTCTCATGGTCTGAGGTTAAGGCTTTCATCAGGGGATTTTGGTGGGACACAATCTGCTCATTTTGATGAGTAAAAGAAGAGTTAAGAAACATAAAAAAAAAGAAAATTATCAACAAAAGTAGTGAAAGAAGTTACCACAGACTAAAAACTAAACATTTCTAAATTGAGACGTCTCACCCAGGGCTGAGGAGATAGATAGCTTGGTGGTACAGTGTAGCTAGAGTTTTCCTGCCGGGCCCACGGTCAGGACAAATCTCTCTCACCCGCCAGTCCCATAGCCACTCAGCCCCAACCAAGTAAACACAGAGACTTATATTGCTTACAAACTGTATGGCCGTGGCAGGCTTCTTGCTAACTGTTCTTATATCTTAAATTAATCCATTTCTATAAATCTATACCTTGCCACATGGCTTGTGGCTTACCGGCATCTTCACATGCTGTTTATCATGGTGGTGGCTGGCAGTGTCTCCTCAGCCTTCCACTTCCCAGAATTCTCTCCTCCTTGTCCCGCCTATACTTCTTCCTGCCTGACCACTGGCCAATCAGTGTTTTATTCATTGACCAATAAGCAACATGTTTGACATACAGACCATCCCACAGCAGTACAGTGTTTGCCAACATGGATCCTGGAGGGAGGGGGGAAGGTAGGGAAGGAAAAAGAGAGAGAGAAGAAAATGTCCAAGTTTGTACAAAGCGCTCACACTAAGGAACATCCATGTAAAGTTTCAAAACAGTAGCCAAGCCCTAGAGTCCAGACAGTACGAACGCAGGTCACTGCCCACTAACGAAACCAGAAGCTAAGACAGTGCAATGAAGCCTTCAGCATTCAGAGAAGGTCTACAAAGCCTCCAGCATCTGGAGGAGGAGGGGTTTACAATTGTGAATTCTTCACCCTGACAAATTATCACAAAGATTGAACATAAGATTTGAAGATTCAAAACCAAGAACTTATCTTTAATATAAACTTTTGCAAGCTATTGGAGAAAAAAACTAAGAATGAGAGAAATATGGATTCTGAAATACTGAAGTAGTGAGAAAATTCTGGATGACTGCATATAGTGGTATTCTATTTGTGCTGAAATGTGATTTTATTTGTATGTTAATAAATAAAGTTGCCTAGGGGTCAGAGCTATCAGCAAGCCATAGCGAAAGCCAGGGCGGTGGTGGTGCACGCCTTTGATCCCAGCACTCGGCAGGCAAAACTAGGTAGGTCTCTGTGTGTTCAAAGATACAGCCAGCATTGGAGACACACGCCCTTAATCTCAATACCAACCATAGAAGACTTGGAGGTCTATACAGAGAGGTAGTTACGAGGCAGTCACGTAGTTGGGTTTACAACCAATGAGAAGGCAGAACGAGAACTCTTATTTAAAATCAAACGCACAGGAAGGAGTCCCTTTTCGGAGAGGTCTCTGGGCGGGAGAGGCTAGCTGGCGGAAAGCGGGTAAGACTCTTAGCTCTGACCTCTTTGGCTTTCATCTTTACATTGGCTCTGTGTCTCTTATTTAATAAGGCAGCTGGTTACATCTACAACTGCAGTTTCTGGTGCAGCATCAGGGAGAAAGAAGAACATTTGAGGAAGCCTGTTGAGCCCTAGTCTTCAAAATAAATAAATTAAAAAAAAAAAACAGCCAGCAGTGCCAGAACCTGCCAGACTGCCTAGAAAAGGCACTTGTGCCAGCCTGGCAAGCTGGGTGCCATTCTTGAAACCCATGTGAGGGGAAGGAGAGAATCGACTCCATAAAACTGTGATCTCTGCACGTACATTATGGCATGTGGCATGCACACCCACACACAATAGTTGTTGACATCATCATCATCATCATCGTCGTCGTCATCATTGTTGTCATCATTAATTTAAATGCCAGAATTAAAAGGGAATTTGAGACTGTGAGAAAACCCCCCAAAGAAAACATGATTGTGGAACAAAACTAGACCCTGCTAAATTCTTTAAAATGTTCTTCAGCAGCCTGCTCTTTTCTAAAGGGAAATGAAGAAACACTGGATCTGGGGGAGAGGGGAGGTTGGGGAAGGTAACGGGGGGATGTGGAGGGAGCGGAGGCTATGGTCAGGATGTACTGTATGAGAAAAGAATTAACAAAATGAAAAAGAAAAAAAAAAAGAAAGACCAGGGTGAAATAAAAAACAAAACCAATCAGTGCCCTGCAGCTCCTAGACCAATCCCCCAGTCAAAGCACAGAACACAATTAGGATTCAGGTCAGGATGGGACTGTCACCATCCTTGACAGTGTAGTAGTCCAAGTGATGGATGATGGGAGGCAGAAAGCGAAAAGGAGCGCCTAGAGCAAGTCGAGATGAACATGCTGTCATCCCTCGAGATTAAAAAAAAAAAAAAAACTGCTGACTATTGAACAAGAAATGACTGGAAACTTCAAAGAAGTCGAAAAAGAAATGAAAATTACCTAATCAAAATAAATAGTTGAGGGGACAGGATAATATGGCTTTAATATGCTTACTAAACAAGGGCGGAGGTTCAACAGCCAATATCTAAACTGGACCATTCAAAAGTTACCTACATAAATGTGTATGTGGAGACATGGCAATTAGCATCAAAGGGCACGAGATTGACAGGGCCTGCCCCGGGGGAGGGACACGAGTTAGGACATGTGGCTTTTCACCGTGAGAGTTCTGTACTATTTTAACTGAAGAAACAAAAACAAGAGAAGTTACTGTATGCATTCATTTTTAATTTTTCAAGGGATTCTAGAGTTTTCTCTGGGGTAACTGCCGATTTTCTTTTTAAAAGTCCTTTAATTAATGTACAGATCTTAATTCCCACAGATTGCTCCCAGGTCCTGGTGCCAAGAAGTCCCTGGGTCCAGCATTGCACTTTCCTACACCGTAGCTTCCATGCCCCCTCCCACAGGCCACAGCCTATAATAACAGCTGGGGTTTATATATGGCTTTCATCTGAAGACCAAGGTGCGTGTTCCAGCATCACCCTATGTTGTTCCTGTGGGAGGGAGAGGCAGGTGCTATTAACCCAGTACACACGTGGGGAAACTGAGCCCAGGAGCTCTCACAAACAACCTGTCACTCAGAGTAGAGGAGTGACTGCTGAGCCTCGTGACCCTTGTAAGGGGTTCTGGGAGATTTAACCTTGTTTGCATCCTGAAAAGGACCTCTTCCAGCATCATTCTTTTCCCTCTTCTACCAGTGATCCAGGATCCAAGATGGGGAGCGGCAGTCACAGAAGGAAGGTGAGGCCAAAGAGGAGAAAGAAAGGGTTGTGGGTAGAGGTTGGTTCATTCTCTAAGTAGATGGGAAAGTGTTTGTGGGCTGACAAAATGGCTCAGTGGGTAAAGGTGCTTGCCTCCAAACCTAAAGACCTGATGAGCTGAGTTCAATCCCCAGACGCCACAGTGGAAGTAGAGAAGAGACTCTTGCAAACTGTCTTCTGACTTCCACACAGTGTGTGTGTATATGTGTGCATGCATACATATGGTAAACAAATAAAAATGTGATTAGCATTCTTTAAAAGTAAGTGTTCAGAAAGCTTCCTGTGCGTTTTGAGGCCTACGCTCCATGCAGAGGACAACCAGTGAAGGATGGAATTAATGCTCAATCACGTATAATCTACTTGAATGCATATGAGGCATGTACCCTCTCAACAACAGGGGAGACAGTGTGCACCGGAAGACAGAAGCTAAACAGTAAATGTTCTGCGATTTCAGGGGGACGTGAGACAAGAACGGTCTTCCTCCGCTGTCCTTTTCTCTCTTTGTTTTGGAATCCTCACCTTTAGACAATGTTGTCAACACTGCTGTTTCCCACATAATTTCCAGTCTGTTCTCCAATTACTAATTTTAGTATTTTTTAAGTTTTGTTTGTTTGGAGGGGAGCATTGAAACAAGGCCTCTCGTGTGTAGCTGAGGGTAGCTTTGAACTCCCAGTCTGTCTACTTGCCCCTCACAAGTGCTGTAATTACAGGATTAATACTACCAATCCCAACAAAGGTATTCATTACAGATCTTTACACCTTTGCTTGTAAACTGGTCCTATTACCACAACGTTCTCTCTTGACTATCACTTGACATGACCACCCAGGAAAGACCCTGCCTCCATGCCCACAGATGGAGTCCAGCTAGAGCTCCAGCCAAGTCATCCAGGCAGCCATGGATCACTCAGCTGTCCCTAAGGGAGCAAATGTTCATGCAACCTTGGGCTTCACTGGGAATGGAGTGTACTACATTCTTGGCCCACTCCATGCTCATGAGGAGGACCAGGGCATAGAGATCAATCAGGATAATGACTCTACTTGACCTAGGTACCTGCCTGCCATTGGGACTCTGGCCCTGTGACAGAAAGCCACAGAGACTAATAATGTCTTCACTACAGTCCACCTTCCCTACCCCTCAGCACCAATGTGCCCTCATCTCTCTTTCTGGTATCAGACAGCACAGTGTGAAACAAGTGTCTCTGTGTTCTGGGCCAGTGTGATACTTTGGGTCTTAAATGGCCTCCAAATGCCCTGTGTCCAAGGTGTGCTCGCCAGCCTGTGGTTCAACTGGGAAGTTTTAGAATCTTTAGGAGGTGAGGTCCAGGAAAAGAGAGATCACCATGGGTAGGGGTATGCATTTGAAGGAGCTACTGAGACTCTGGCCCCTTCCTTTCTGTCTTGGCTTCCTAGCCACCACGAGGTGAGTGGTAAATGAAGTGTGGAATTAATGTTCATCTGTCAATTACTCCCTCACACACTGGCCAACACCATGAACCAAAATAAGCACTCCTCATTTGATTTGATGTTCTCAGTTATTTTATTACAGCAACAGACAACTGGCCACAGATGGGTCCCCAAAGCTTCAGACCTGCTCAGATTTCCAGTGCCCTCTGGCTACATGCCTGCTCTGCACATGCCCCGCCCATTAAAGGTAAAGATTCAAACTCCAGAACCATCTTCATTGTCATTCAAGAAAAGGTTGACTGTGCAGAAATGAGTTGACCCCAGTCTGTGCAGGACCCTCTTCAATATCCTGCTGTATTAGTTATTTTTCCTGGTGCTGTGATAAAATGCCCTGACATAAGTTACATAAGAGCGAAAGGGGCTGTTTTTGCCTCCTAATTTAAGAGTGAAATCCATTGTGGTGGGATGTCCTGGAGGTAGGAGGTCCAGCCAGCTACGTCATGGAGGCGGGAGCTTGAGGCAGCTAGGAACATTTCCTTTGCAGGCAGGAAGCAGAGGGTGTTGAATGCGGCTGCTCAGCTGACTTTCTCCTTGTGCAGTCGAGGACTGCAGCCTAGGGAATGGGGCCACCAGTATAGGTGAATCTTCCCACCTGAACCAACCCAATCAAGGTGGCCCATCTCAGGCATGCCCAGAGGCAAAGCTAATCTAGATGATCCCTCACAGGCTTGTCCAGAAGCTTGTCTCCAAGGTGATTTAGATCCTGTCAAACTGAGAATCAGTTGTAACTATCACACCTACTAAGACTAAATTTACTCAACACTCTAGTAGGAGTTTAAGTTGCTAATATGGAAAATTATAAAAAGTACAAAGCAAATTTGTAGGTTTCTAATAGTTTAACACAATGCTATTGATTTCTCATCACACAGGCCAGCGGGGGTGGGGGGCAGGGGAAGATTGTGGCTGAAATGGAGGTGATCCATATTATAATATATTCTACCACTGACAGGGCAGCCAAAATGTACCGAGAAAGACATTTCAGTCTAAGCCAGGATGATAACTAGGCTCTTGTAATACACCCCAAAGGCTTCAAAGAGCCAAGACACACGCTGGGTGGTCTACACTTGAGCACAGGGGACTTTCTCCGAAAGGGAAAAATAGAAAATACTGAATTTTGATTAAGAGCTGTAAAACCACAGTGTGCTCACAAGAAGTGCTGCACTCTTTGCTGAGATACTCTCTGGTTCTTAAAATCCAATTTAACAAATAAATACGAGTTGAACCAGACACAGTGGCTAACTCCTGCAATGCCAGTGTTTGGGAGGGGAAGGTGGAAGGATCAGTTCAGGTCCTCGCTGGCTGAATAGCAATCTTGAGACCAGTCAAAAAACAAACCAAAAAATAATAACGATGGTGATGATGATGATGAAATAAGGAAGGCAGGTTACTATAAGGAGGGCAGAATTCTGAAGACTATTATTCATTTTTCTGGATTTTTTTTTTCAGGCAGTCAGGGTTCTGTGATCCTGTGTGTTGAGAGGCTCTGAGCAAGGCTGTGAGACATGAAGACAGAGTGGAGATGGGGAGGGCCGAGCCTGCCACCCTTCTCAGCAACTGCAGCAGAAGAGTGAGTCTCCGAACAGCCCGTTGGTCTCTCTTCCTGTAAGTAAGATCTGAAGAGAAAAGCCTGGCATTCTGTCCGAGCCAGGAGCCGTGGCTGTACCTGCAGTTATCTGACCAATGGCTGGAACTGGGGACATCAGGAGCACACAAATTCCTCCTTCCACTTGGCAATACCGCCGCCTTTGTCCTGTTTCCACCCTGTGCAGTTTCGCCGTCTGTGTTTCAGCGGCATCTTCACACTGCGCCCGGCCTTTCTACTGACCATCTTCCAGGGGTTGATGACCGGTCGGCTATTGTTTGTTCTGCTGTTTAGCTTGAGACTTCCTACAGTTTCTTCCATCTTTGCACAAGCAGGACATGAGCACGCCAGGAGTCTCCTGAACAAGTCCCATGCTACCCCAAACAGCTGGACGCTCTCCACGAATGGAGAACTAGAAGCCCGGCTCTGAACACACTGCTCCGCACTTGGGTGCATACTGGTCTTGTGAACAGCAAGCATCTTTTTCTGTGAACAGCAGGACACTGGGGTGAGGAGCTGTTTTTATCCCACCCCGCCCCCATGAAGACTCGCACAACCACAACACCAGCTCCCTGATCCTGATTCAGCTCACAGAACCCACGCTATTAGGAACACGCAGGGAAACTGATGAAGAGATCTCTTCCAGGCTGGCGGATCTCTGGGGTAGAGTGCTTACCTAGCCTGCGTGAGGCCAGTGCTGAAGCCGGGGAATCCATCACCAGAGTCCGGCGGGGCTGGGTCCTGGTGAGGGCCGCTCTGGCTTGCAGACTCTTCCACGCTGAGCACAGGAGCCCTGCCACCACCCTCCCAGTCTGTAGACCCAGCGACTCAGCCCACGATTGGCCCCGGGATACACCAACAACGCAAAGACTGTTACACACTCCTCGGTCCCACCCTAGGCATGTTTGCTTCATTTTATTGTTAATGATAAGTATAATTCTTACGCCCAAACGGAGCAGAAACTTTAGTAACTGTTTCTTAAGAGCCCTGTATTGCAGTAGATTCATTTGTGAACCCTCTGGAAAGAGAGATGTAATTTTCCAGACACATCTGTAATAGTAAAATTTAAAATTAAAAAGAATTTGTGCCCTGCTCCTCTGTCACGTGGTTCCCCCATCTGTCTAGGGTTTGCACGAGACCCAGGCTCCCTCTAATGGTCACATTTGGTATGAAAGCATTCCTCATACTTACCCAGAAGTCTGGTGGGATCCACCTAACAGGGCAGAGCCTCCGAGACACTGTGGCTCCTTTTACTTCGTGGAAATAGAGCTTTAAAAGGCAACAACATTCCAAATTCCTCTTGACTGATCTTTGGAAAAGAAGCCAAATTAAAATGACGTGTGTGTGTGTGTGTGTGTGTGTGTGTGTGTGTGTGTGTGTGTGTG
>CABHPR010119093.1:0-20229 GCA_902168415.1 Peromyscus melanophrys
TACCTGCCACCCTCTCTGTCCCCCTTGACCACTGGGCTGGGCCAGTTGTAACCCCACTAAAAGTTGCAGGTGGTCAGGTTCCAATGTGATAGTCAGAGATGAGGGAGGGCATGGGGGACACTGGATGAGAGCCGCTTCCAGGCCCTGCGGCTAAGGTGTCGCGCCTCCTACAAAGTCGGCTCCTTGCCTGTGAAGCTTGATTCCACCTAGGCGCCTTCGCAAAGGGCAGAACCCCAAGCCCGAAAGCCTGCTGGGATATCTCTTCGCAGCTTCTCTCGCTCACCTTTGCCCTCCTCGCTTCACAGAAGTTCCTTTGCTGTTTTGGCTTATTTTCCCCAGACACTACCCAACCGGGGCTTTTCCTGATCTAAGGATCTCCTGATGCTGTTGAGTGAGCTCCCTGACAGCAGGGATCTTGCAGGTTTTCCACAAGCTGTAGGGCTCGGTAAGATAGATCTGCCTTCCGGGAATATCTGTTGAGTGGATCCATGGTGGGATCTAAAAAGGATCACGACCAAAGATCCCTTAAGAAGTGTCTTTAAAAAACTGGTTAAAGTATGTTCTTGACTTATCCCTAGAGGACCGAGACTGCCTGGCCTGAAATCTTGAGCCACTTAGGTGCCTTCCTGGGGACTCAGTTTCCCCTGGGTGACACATCGCTGCTGGTGACCAGCATTGTTGGCTTCAGGGCTTGCCGCCTACAAGTCCCAGCGCCGCCCCTGCCCCCGCCCCGCCCCGCCCCTCCGCTTCCCAAGGGCCCGCCCCAAGAAGCGGGCGCTAGGCGGATGCTGCAGGCACGTGCGGCTGCCTAGGCGGTAGGAGGGGGAGGGGATCACAGAACATGCGAGAGCGCGGCGCGGGCGTGACCCCCGGGGGCTGGCTGAGCCTCCTACTCTGAAACTCTGGCTGTTGGAGGACGGTCCCTGCACCCAGCTCCTCCTGGCTCTTTGGGGTTCTGCATCACCTACCCTTGCACCTGTTCAGAGGCTCCACGTTCCACGTGCCACCACTCCCCTGCGCGTCGATTTGCCTTGCTCTGAACACATGCCTCATCGGCTGCGACTCTGGGCCAGGGATGCCATGTGTGGGAAGCAGACATCCGCCACTCTCCCACCCTCGAAGCATGCAGCTGCAGTGAGAGCGAGGGACTAGGTCTGCATAGTAGGTATCTCCATCAGGTACAGTTGCCCAGGTGGGCACTGAGTAGGGGCAAAGAGGGCAGGAAGGACCAAGCGCGGCCAGTGGCCCCACGTGGGAGGTAGGGAACGGTGGGTTGCAAAAGCCCAGAAGTGACAGCTGTAGTGAAGACTCCCCTCCCTGCCACCTCACACACAGGGTCTCATTGTGTAGCCCAGGCCAACCTCTAACTTTCTATCCTCCTGCCTCAGCCTCCCAGGTTCTGGGATCACAAGCATTGCACCTCCATGCTTGGCTCAGGGGTATGTTTTGAGTGCTGACAGTTGCCTCATGCATCACTAATCATGAAGTTCATTTGGCCTTTGTGGTACGTGCTCAGGCCTTCACTGGGGATTCCCCTCGGTTAGGTGACTTAACCCAGAAAAAGCCATTCATAGGTACTACACCATTATCCATTAGTCTGGTTTTCAGCTGGAGTGGACTGAGGCTCCTGAGCCAAGCCAAGTCCAAGACGCCATCTCACCCTGCCAACCTCATTCAGAAGAGGCCCTGGTCCCCTGCTTTGAGGGCTGGGAAGATGGGATCTTCCCAGTGTTGCACACGGTACAGGACCACATGGCCAGACTGGGCAGAGTCAGGATTAGAACTCGGAAGCCGAGGAACCCCCTTGATACCTCATCCTCTGGGCTGGAGTGGGGTGCTGTTGGTCATAGCCCAGCTAGTCTGTATCCTAGCTAATCAACCAAAGTTTGTCTAAACCTGTGTGTGGATGCCAGCAGCACCTGGCAAGAGGAGACTCCTCTCAAGCTCAGAACTGAGCAGGCTTCAGGCTTGGGCTGCCCCGTTACCCAGCTGGCAAAGCCAATTGTCAGCCTTGATGGTGTAGACACAGACAGGCTGCCCAGCTGGCCCTGAGAAGGACGAGGGGCGGGGCTGGGGCTGACCAGTCCTCTGTAGCCCTCTTGCCACCAGGGGATAATTATAACTCTCACGTGGTCAGCAGCTCTGGAGGTGGAGCCCTTGGCACAAGCCTGAAACTGCCATCAGATCTTACCACCCTGTGGTGCTGTCATCACTGGTCCCTGCGTTGTGGAGGATCCCGTTTCAGTGGAGAAATCCTGCCCTAGGCGCCAGCAAAGGCTAGGTAAGTGCCAGAGACCCAGAGAGGGGACCAAGTGACCAGAGACTACACAACAAGGAAGTGAGAGACTTTTGGAGCAAGCCAGTTTTCTGAAGACTTTTCTGGACTCAGAGGTCATCACGGTGACTCAGGGAGTTAAAGGTGCTTGTGTGGAAAGCCTAGAGACCTGAGTTCAATCCCCAGAACCCATGTAAAGGTGGAAGAAGAGAAAACACACACACACACACACACACACACACACACACACACACACACACACACACACGAGGCATGCAAACAAACAGAAACCACTCACTCACTGCAGTAGAGACAGCTGAATGTGACTCCGCTGCTCTTCAGCCACCTCAGGCTGGAGATGGCTTCAGGCACCATGGCAGTGGACACGGAAACCCGTCTCAGTACTCTGGAGTCCTGGGCTGACTGATAACACCCTGTCCCGCCATCTTTTCCCTCTCCCACTATGACGGGAGAGTGTGGATGAACGCAGCTGCTTCTCCACCCGACATGTTCCCATCTGAACTAGGGAGTCCCTGGTGGACGTCTGTGGGGTCTCTGTGCAGCTTTCCCCTTCCTAATGAGAGCAACTACTAGGCAATACTAGACCTTGGCAATCACCTTTTCTTCTTTTTTTTTTTCTTCATACTTTTTTGTTAAGGCAGGGTCTCATGTAGCCCAGGCTACCCTCAACCTTGCTATATGGCCAAGGATGACCTTGAACTCCCCAACCTCTTACTGATGGCTGGTATTGTGGGAGTACACCACCATGCTTGATGTATGTGGTCCTGCAGAACAAGCCCTGGGCTCTGTGCACGAAAGGTAAGCATTCTGTCAACTAAGTTATTCCTCAGTCCAGCCTTAGCATTCTTTCTGTCCTGAGTAGGTGTGAGACGTCTGGAAGACATCTTGTGACCACGAGGCCAAGTCTGAGAGACTCACAATACTAATGATATAACTAAGCCCAGAGGACATGTGGTGATGCCTGAAGACATCCTTTATAGTCACAGCTTGCTGGGGGATGGGAGTGGGGTAGGCTATGCTGCTGTCCCTGGGGGCAGAGGTCAGGGTGCTGCTGCACCTGAGGTGGAGGTCAAGGCACCCAAGGAAGCTAGCCTGGCCTGGTTCCTGCTCTTCTCCCCACACCCCCTCAGCTGCCGTGGCACACGGGGTGGGGTCTGCCTGAACTTTGACTTCAGCCCCATTTCTTGGGCCCTCAAGCCTTGAATGACTGGTTGGTTGTTTTTTGGTAGGTTGGTTTTTGTTTTTGCTTTTGGTTTGTATGGTTTTTGTGTTTTTTGAGACAGGGATTCTCTGTGTAGCCCTGGCTGTCCTGGAACTCACTCTGTAGACCAGGCTGGTGTTGAACTCAGAGATTCACCTGCCTCTGCCTCCCGAGTGCTGAGATTAAAGGTGCACACCGCCACAGCCCGGCTGTTTTGATTTTTTTGCATAGGGAGCAACAATGGTGTCTTCTGCCCTGGCTTGGGAGGTAGGAGTGAAAATGCAGAAGTTGTGGTGGCCGGAGTGATCAGACTCACTGCAGCTGCAGGACCCCGGCTCAGTTCTCTCCTCCCCGGAGGACAGTGTCCTAGACTCGAGTGAGCGCCAGACGTGGTGGGTGGAAAAGGTACCACGGGTTCCTGTGGATTCCAGTCAGGACAGCCCAAGCTGCACACTGCCTGCCCCATCCTCAGCCAAACTGGGTCTCCAGAGTCCTTGGTAAAAGAGCAAACTAGCATCTACCTAACAGGATGCCTGGGAGGTTCAGAAGGAGGCAGAGCCTGACCCTGTCTGCCCCCTCATCCTCTCAGGCAGCAGCAGGGTATCCCTTCTGCTGGCCTGTTTCTCAGCTCTAATGGCCACAGCACCAGAAACTTCCTTTCAGGGCCTTTGAAGATGGTTAGGGTTGTTCCCAGAGAGTACCCAACTTGTCCTCATCTGCATAGGAGCACCAATCCACTAATGCATATTTTGCCAAGTATTGTCTCCTCCCAGGTCCTCCTAGGTCTTGGAGACCGTGGCCATCTGCAGACTGGAGGATCTTTTTCAGAGTCATGGCTTAAAGACAAACAAAGTGCCTCCATTTGCAAAGGAAACAATTGTATTAAAAATACAACTGAGAGGGCTGGGATGTGGTGCAGTGGGTAGAGTACTTGCTTAGCATTCATGAAGGCCTGAGTTCGAGTCCCAGCACTGCATAACAAGTGTGGTGCCCCTCCAGGGGACAACATCCTCTTCTGGCCTCTGCATGCACCTGCACATGTGTGGCATACCTTGAATGACTGGTTGTTTGTTGTTGGTTGTTTGTTTGGTTTTTGTTTTGGGTTTTCTTTGGTTTTTGTTTTTTTGAGACAAGGGTTTTCTGTGTAGCCCTGGCTGTCCCCGAACTCACTCTATAGACCAGGCTGGCCTTGAACTCACAGAGATCTGCCTGCCTCTGCCTCCTGAGTGTTGGGATTAAAGGTGTGTGCCATCACCGCCTGGTTTAAAAAGTATATTTTAAAAAATAAGGTTCTCATCATTCACATAGCAAGTTCAAAACCAGCCTGGGCTACATGATCCTTGTCCCCCCAAAATTAAATTCAGCTGTTATGTTAATATTAATCTCACATTAATATTTCATGTTAAGTTCATATTCATATTTCACATTAATATGAATTAATAATTTCATTACACACTGCTGCATTATAACGGGGCCAACTGGTGGCTGCACGATGGTGCAGGGTGGAGGTTCAGTCCCCAAGTCCAGCTGTTGGCGACAGCTGCACAGTGGCATGCAGTGGCTTCCAAGGCACAGGTGCAGCTCAGAGTGCTGGGGCTGCACCACACACACACACACACACACACACACACACACACACACACACACACGATGATCCTGGGTCACTGGACTCTGGCTGGGGAAGGCAAGGCCTTTCTCCCACAGGGTCCATAGACCTGACTACAAGAAGCTCCTGTTTACATATTGCCTGTGGCCGCCGTTACCAACTGTCACACACCCGGGGGTGTGAAGCATTACCGCTTATCCTCTTACCATGCTGGAGGCCAAGGGTCTCCATGAAACAGGTTATGGCACCTCCAGACAGAGCCTTCCTTCCTTGACCAGCGATGCCATCCTGTGCTCCAAACCAATGTTCTCTTCTGGTTTCATGGCTTCTCGTGGGCTCTGTCACTTTCTGATTCGCTTTCCTCCCACTTACGAGCCCTGGACCCGAGGTTGCTCCTGGTTGGCCATATCCAGGTCCCTTTAGTGATGGGTCCTCTGCGGGAGGAGCTGTCCTGTCCCACCAGCTTTTCACCCATTGGATCTCCAGTGTGCTGAAGGCCCAGGAGCTGAGAGTAAGGGAATCAGAAGCCCAGTTGTTTTGACAGAGGGGATCAAGCTGGCTAAGTCTTGTCCCTGATGTGATGGTTAGCTTTGTCAGATTGACTCAATGTACAATCACCTGGAAAGAGAGTTTCAGTGATTGTCTAGTCACAGTTGGCCTGTGAGAATTATCCTGATTATGTTCATTGGTATGAGAAGACCTGCCTACTGGGGGTGGTACCATTCCCGAGGTAGGGGGTTTTGAGCTATGTGAGAGAAGTATGCTGAGCACAGACATGCATGTATCTTGTTGGCTTCTGATTATGGCTGTGATGTGACCAACTCTCTCATGCGCCTACTTCTGCGACTTCCTCAGATCCATGCTACGATGGATTGTAACGTGAACTGTGAGCTAAAGTAACCCTTTTCTCCCAAGTCGGCTTTGTCAGGGTGTTTCATCACAGCAACAGGAAATGAAACTTAGATACTTGGTCACTCAGTCTCATGGGCAGATATCATCCCTCTTGCCAGCTCCTCTGGCCAGGCAGGATCATGGGGGTCCAGCAGCAGCTACCCCACTTGCCTCTTCCCACCACTCTCCAGAGCTCCTGGCTCTCCACCAGGACACAGTCCCCACATCTCTCCACGGCAAGCACCTGCAGAGGGACATATATTTACCTCCAATCAGAGGCCACTATGGACTTTAAACACATACAGCTTTTTGCACGTCAAACATATTGGTAATGGTGAGAAACCCAGGCAAACACAACAGTCAATGATCTAGCAGCAGTGTTCCCTGGGAGTGAAGCCCAGGGCTCGTGTAGTGGGTTAGCACTGTACCAGAGCCCATCCCCAGCCCTCTCTGACTTGTACTTGGAGACCAGGTCTCACCGAGTTGCCTGCTGGACTCCAAGTTCTGTCTCAGGTCGAGTAGTTGGGACTAGGAGTGCACTCTCAGGCCCTTAGGCAGGACCAGTCACCCAGGACCCGCTGTCTCCAGTTTTTGTGGGATTAAAAAAGAGCTGTGGAAGACCCTCAGTGCTGGGAAAGGTGACTGTTCTCTCAGGGCAGGACATCACACCAGCCCCTTCACTCAACACTGACGCAGGTTCACACAGCTTTTCAGGGGATGACAAAAATAATAAACTTGGAACCGAGCATTGATGCTGGGATGGGATGGCTATTTCCTGAGGGTCAGGGAAAGAGGGGAGTGGGATGAAGGGAATCAGCAGGCCACCTTCAAAACATTTTATTATAAAACACAGTACAGGGCTCATCAACAGTCCCCACCCAACACTGTCCAATACTCGCTGCTGGACGACACAACGCCCAAAAGATTGGACTTCAGTGAGAACCTCAGTCCCTCAGCGTTACAGGGAGCTGCAGCAGGGAGTGGAACAGAGAGAAGGCAAGTCGTCAGGATGCTGGGCTAACGCTGAACAAGATCATCAGTCCCTCCAGAGGTGAAGAGCCACATCCAGGACTGCGGGCCACCCACAGCTGCAGCCCAAATTCGGGCAGAGATGACCTGTTGTGGACAGGAAACTCCAACAGCCCCCAGCTTCAGGCCACTACTTCTTATTCCTTGGCTTTAGTTCTTCAGCTGCGTTACGCAGGAAAATGTAATTTTTCTTTTGGGGATTATAAAACTCATGTCCCTAAAGGAAAAAAAAAAAAAAACTCCAATGATCTTAGTATTAAAGAACAGCTACACTCACACCAAGTCTTGCTCTGAGCAGGTAGAGTTAAGGATGAGATGTTAACAGTCCTGTGTTATACATGACCTCTACCCTCAGAAGTCAGAGAGCCAGGACCTGGTGGTCTGGGTACTGGCCCCTTTATGACTTCACTGCCAAGACAACTGCTCAGGGTCCCAGGCTTAGCATTAGCCCTGACTAGAGGTTTCACAGACGGCCAAGCTCACCCATGATACTTCATTTTATGAGAGAGGACCTATTCCACAGAGGGGGCAGCTCCCAGGAGAGCAGAAGTCAATGGGCATCAGCGGGTGGGGGCAAAGAAGGGCTCTGTACCAAAGCCCCCATCTAGGTCTCACTTATGTAGACCAGGCTGGTCTTGAACTCAATAGAGCTCACCTGCCTCTGCTACCCCAGTGCTGGGATTAGTGTGCACTCAGCTGTGGCTCCACTCTTTAAGCAGTATTCAGAAAGTAAGCCTTCTCCTCTCCTGGGTTATTGTGTTTAGTGCTCTGAGCTCAGGGTAAAATGCAGGCTTTTTCTTTTTGCCTTTTCTTTGGCCGTGTTGGGGATTGAACCAAGGGCCTCACCACAATGCCAGCACTTTGCTACTGAGCTATACACAGCCTGCTTCAAGTTTGAAGAGGGTCTTGTCAAGCCACTCAGGCTTTGTGATCCTTTGCCTCAGTCTCCCGAGTGATGCAACTGTAGTGTGAACCACCACTCACAGCAAAATGCAGTGTTTTTTAAAGATTTGTTTACATGTGTGTGTGGCCATGCACGTTTGAACATATGTAGGTTTACCACATGCCTGCAGTGGCCAGAAAAGGACACAGACAGCCTGGAACTGGAGCTAGAGATAATTAGCTGCCATGAGGGTGTAACTCTGGCTAAGCCTAGAAACACACTAAAGAGAAATGGGGAGCCAGGAGGCAGCAGCTGTGCAGACTGGAGCCTCAGGAATGCAACACCTACAGAACCCTGAGGCTGCCCTTTACTGGAAGAGGAAGACTGGCAAGATGGCAGGAGCAGCCTCCAGAGGAGGCCTCGAGCAGCTGTGGGAAGCAGAGCTAAAGCATTCATCAAACAGAAAGGAGGCTTCCAGAGCTGACAGGGACAGGCAGATGGAGCACATCTCAGCACCCCAGCTACAGCGTGTAGACACACACGGGAAGTGGATGGATGCCGAGAAGATGCTGAGCAGGTTCTCTAAGGCTGGCATGGGTGTGCTCTCTGGCAAAGCAGAGAGAGAACAGTGTAGAGAAATGGAGTAGGAACTTGTGTGGGGTAGGAAGGAAGGAACAAAAATTGAGACAGATGGGCAAGCCACCGTGAGTAGGACTTCATCAGAAGCAAGGAAGAGTGGGAAAAGGCACTGTATAGCAGAGGGCAGAGAAATGAAAACCATGAGGAATGAACTGGAGGCATCTCCTCCAATAGACACTCTATAAGGTCTGAGTTATGGCCCCAAGACCACATATATCACCACCTGCAATGCCTCAAGATGCAGCCAGAACCCTGCCAGCTCCTTACTCTCCCTGTGCAAACCAAATGATGTCACCAGAGCAACACCTTGGTGACCCCTCCTCTCCCCAGCATGCCCATGTTTTGTGTCCACGAACAAGGAGGAGCTCACGATGGCTCTCCTTGACAAAACATTCCCATTGTGCAAAGATCTGACTGAAGAGGACACTGAACCCCACACCGAGAGTCAGGCTGCTAGTCGCTTTATAGGGAGGTGGCAATGGCCTGGTTAAGGGTGCTCAAGTCCAAGAGGAATTTTCAATTCAAACTCGGGCCTTTGGCCCAGAGCGGGCTTGGCAGTCCTCACCTTGGACCAATCATAGCTGGAAGCATAGGCAAATATGTTTCCGTTGTGGTTGAAGCAGCAAGCCGCTATGGGCTGGTCTAGCTGTTCCGAAGTCTTCAGTTTTGTCCGGGCGTCTTTGTCCCAGAAGCTGAACCTACCATCAGACCCCACCGTGGCAAGGGTGCCATGCACAGGATGGAAGGCAATTCCGTTCACCTGCAAAGGTTGATATGCAGTGAGAAGCAGAAGCAGGTTGCTGCCAGTATAGCTCCCAGCTCAAGTCAGGAAACCAAGCACATGGGCACATTTCACTCCTTGGCCATGCTGCCTAAGGCAACTGGCAGCTCCCCAGACAGGAATTCACATTTGCACCCACTTGCTGCACCAAGCCATAACCTCAGCAAAACGTGTGGGATTTCTTTTAGCAAACAAATTTCCTGAACATCACTATGTGTGGAAACTGTCTATGGACACACACAAGGCAGAAATGCCAATGCCCCATGTCGCAAGCTCACATTCCAAGCACATCTAGAACAGAGCCAGTCAACAGGTTTGTAAAGAACACTGAAGTCTGCAAACACAAACACAGGCTCTTCTAGGACTTGCGGTCCCAATGCACTTGGAGAGCCAGCTCCAAGTCTGGTTCCAGGGGGTTTCTCTCTCTTCATGATGGAGTGCTGCTGGAACGTACTGCATAGATGTCTTGAGGAGCTGAAGTGTTGGTGCCATTGGATCGATGGCATTTGAAGGTGAAGTTATCTTTGGCCCTGAAAAGCAGAGGATATCTCAGTTTCCTCTCAGAACCAGTTGGGAAGAGCATCCCAGGCAGTGAGTGTCACTTACGGGTTTGGAGGGTTGATGTAGTGAATGGCAACTCTGCCCTCAATACTTCCCAGAGCAAAACCTGTCGGCTTGTTCTGTTTGTCTTTAAAAATAGCCACACATCGATGCTATGATTAAAATAAAGGGAAAGATCATTATCAACATGTAAGTAAATATTAGTTAATATGAACAAACGTTACCCTATTTTTTAGGTTTTAGAAGAACCCAAACCATGACTCAAATACAAAGGTATTTTTGTCTTCCCTACTCTCTAACCTTCCTAAGCTCCAGGACCCATCTGTGCACAACTGAAGCTGCCCCTATTCAGCACAGCCCTCCAAGCCCAAGGGTCCAGCCCTGCTCGGCTGTGCTCAGAGCAGGGTCTCACTTTGATCAGCGGGCACCCTTCAGGTCAGACACCCAATGTCTGTCCTGTTTCCCTAGCCAGGAGGCAGTGTAGCAGCCAGTCCTCTTATAGGGAACCCTGGACAGGTACACACAGCAAAGTCAGTATTTTGGTTATCACATGTATGAGGACCCGATTAGGCTGTTGTCTTGTCCCAGCTTACTTCAGTTACTATACCAGCCCCTAAGTTCATCCACTGTGCAATGACAAGCTTCCTTCGTTTTAGGGGTGAACACCCACTCACTTGGCTATCACGAGCCTACTATACTAAAAGGAACATTCTTTTTTTTTTGTTTTTTTGTTTTTTTTTTTTTCGAGACAGGGTTTCTCTGTGTAGCTCTGCACCTTTCCTGGAACTCACTTGGTAGCCCAGGTTGGCCTCGAACTCACAGAGATCCGCCTGCCTCTGCCTCCCAAGTGCTGGGATTAAAGGTGTGTGCCACCACCACCCCACTGTGTGTGTTTCTTTAAATTCACTTTCTCTGGACATATCAGCAAGCTTTTCAAAACAGGTACTGTATACTTGTGCCCCACACGAGCACCATCTTGCACGCAGCAGGTGCCAAATGTATGTTTCTCAATGGTCCCTGACCCACCTGGTGTTTCAGTGGAGACTCTATCCTCCTGAACTCAGAAGGCTGATTCTCTAACTGGTAGACAATCAGGCCTCTCTCTGCAGTGGCCACCACGGCCATTGGGTATATCTGGGGAATAGAAGAAAGATACACAACGCTTGATATGAAGACAACATTTTAGTCACAAAATTCTAATGTTTCAAAAAGTTTAATTCAGTGGTAGCAATGTATTTATGAAAACACAGAGAAACCACACCTGTAAGCAGAACACTCACACATATTTGTTTTACTCTGGGTGGTGGGGATGCTTTGGGTTTTGTTATTGTTTGTTTTGCTACACAGCATAGGCTGGTATCTTGAACCCTGATCAAGACTGGCACATTGTTACCATGTCCTTTAGAGTTTTTAAACTATAAAATGTGGATGCTTAAAAAGTATTCTGAGACACCAGTGAGAATGGATGGTCATCTCCACCCCTTCATATGATAACAGCCTGTATTTCAGTGTGTTTTCTTCCTGTCTTTGGGTACCTGATGTTTCTTTCCTTTTTGAGACAGGGTCTCACTATGTGCGCCCTTGCTAGCCTGGAACTCGAGCTGTAGACCAGGCTGGCCTAGAACTCAGAGACTGTCTTGCCTCTGCTCTGACAACTGGGATTACAGGCATAAGCAAACATGCTTAGTCAGGTATGTTTCTACATACAGTTTGTGAACATCAGCCCCCGCTGTGCACTTGTCTGAGGATGGATCTCCCCGCTGTGGAATTAATTACCTGGATAGTTGTAACAAACTCTAAGACTTAAGTAGACGCGGCAGTCCCAGAGATCAGAACCATCCACAAAGATCTCTGCATTCTTCTACCATCACACCATGCTGTCTCCCCACATGAGGGAGGACAGGTGACTAGGGGCACACACTCAAACAAATGCCTAAAAGTCCAGTGCTTTCATCTCCAGTCCCAATGAAAACATCCAGAATGCAGCACTTAGTACTATAGGACAAAGGCAGCCCCAAATGTCTGTATGAGTAGTCTGCTAAAGTCGAAGTCTTTCCATCACCTACAAACCGCAGGAGGCCACAGAGAGCCGCATTTGCTCAGCTGTTGGAAAGAAGTGAGACTCTTTACTTACCACATCTGCACAGTAACAGCGCTCAGGGAGTTGCAAGACCATCATAGGATTTGACGACCTGGTATCCCAAAACTGAAAGCAAAGAGGAGCAGCAGTGAGAGACTGCTGAGGGCCGACATCTGCACTGACTGACAGCCATCTTCAGCATACAATCCCTCTACCACACAGCATACCTTCAGAGTCTTATCCCAGCTCCCCGTCATCACACAGCTGTAGTTCGGGGCTTTGATCCAATGTATAGTCTTAACAGGAGCATCATGCTGTTTAAAGACAGACACCAGGGAGATGCTTGACCAACCAGAGCAATAGCTCTAGTTGTCGAAATTCAAAGGAACTGACTTAATCAAATAGTAGGTTATAGTCAACAACAACAAAATCAAAGGGCATTTTAGTGCTTTCCCAGGACCCAAGGGTGTTACCCAGGGGCTTGCACCTATGGTCTGTCCTAACACAAGCTTACCCTCACTCATAATTAACTGTGACAGTAAGGTCCTTCCTGAGAACTATCTAGAAGTATCTAATGGGGACTGCTACTGGTGCTGCTGTTTACTAAGATGCATCACTGAGGAGGCTTTCAGCTGAGGGCTGCGAAGCCTGTGTCAGAAGCCTCCCTACTCTTCACTACAGCTGCTCTGGCAGGGCCTTCACTACTCTCTGGTCTTCACACTGAGACCCAGCCTGCTGCCCGCAGTGATGATGCTCCACGGGCACATGGCAGGCACCAGCCAACACCCACTGAAGGACAAGGGAACAATGACCAGTAAGTCACACACAGGGGCTGGAAGCCAACCGGGTCAGGACCGTCTGCTCTTGTCTTTACCAACACTTGTCAATACCTATGTGGACATGGGAGACCTGTGGCAAAGTCCTCTGTGAAATCTAGTACAAGTGCGGGTGCTTACAAATGTAAGCCAGACTGTTTAGTGCTGTCTCCTGAGCCCACCCATGAAGACTTCTCACCTGTGCTATCTGGATGGCCTGGTTGCTGTTCAGGTCCCACATCTTGGCTGTTTTATCACACGATGCTGTGAATACTTTGCTCCCATCCTAAAATAAAACAGACAGTCTGCTCAAGGAGCAAAAGTTAAGTCTCCACGACACCCAAGAGCTGGGTCATGCATCTGCTCTGCATTTTCCTATATTTAAGAGCTAGCACACAGCAAACTAGTCTCGTAAGTAATACAACTAGAAACTGACTACTAAGAGCTCACGTAGAAACATGATCTCTAAGAAATCAAGTGGTGCTCAGCGGTGGTAGCACATGCCTTCAATCCCAGCATTTGGGAGGCAAAGGCAGGTGGATCTCTGAGTTCAAAGCCAGCCTGGTCTACAAAGGGAGTTCCAGGACAGCCAGGCCTACACACAGGAACCCTGTCTCGAAGAAAACCAGGAAATAAAACAATTAAAAAATCAAGTGGCTTTGAAAGCTACAGAATGAAAACCAAGTGTCGGCTGGCGAAACACTCAATGAGTAAAGATCACTGCCAAGCCAGACAGATCAAGACCCACACAGTGGGAGAAACATCAACACTACCATATACATATCACACCCATAAATACAAACAAACAAAACCAACTTCAGCTCACTGTACATCCAGACACAAAAGGCTTCAAGAAATTACATAATAAGTCCACTTCACTGCCATACCAAACCTGACCAAAACATTTTAGCAGAAGGATTTCTTTTACCTCAGAGCTTCTCAGCAGCAGAGGGACAGCACCTGGGACCCTCACCTGTCACATCTCAGGGCATCCTCAGGTAATCTATAGGTATCTAGCTCTGCCTCTATAGCTCACATCTAATATCTAAGTCTCATACGTCCAAAAGGTTCCACACCCTTCAAAAGTAATGCACTGACATACATGAAGGTGAAACATCCATACTCACAAAAATAAAACCAAGAACCTGTGTAGCACTTTACATTCAAGCCATAACACATATCGCTAATAATAATAAAAAAAATTAAAAAAAAAACAAGGAGTTGGGGATTTAGCTCAGTGGTAGAGCGCTTGCTTAGCAAGCGCAAGGCCCTGGGTTCGATGCTCAGCTCCAAAAAAATAAAAAAATAAATAAATAAATAAAATAAAAAACAAACTAACAAACAACAACAAAAAAACCAAGCAGGATGATGGGGTGGAGGCACACCTTTAATCCCAGCACTATGGAGGCAGAGGCAGGTGGATCTCTGAGTTCAGTGCCATCCTGGTCTACAGAGAAACCCTGTGTCTCAAACAAAGCAAAATGAAAAGCCTTAGAACAGGCTCTGTACACCTGTCACAGAACTCTTATCAAGCATGCACATGCCCAGAAAGGGAAAAGGTCCTTCTCTAAGGACAGGAAAAGGGAAGGAAATAAATCTGGTATGAGCATTCAGAAATGCAGAATCCCCAGTGAAATATTCAGGGCACAAGGTTAATACCTTTAACTCAAAATCCTGACAGGCTCTAATCCTTGAGTGCTACCACAATCCAACTGCCTACCAAATTCAAAAGCTTTGGAAACCAAGACACTTCTGGCCTTAAGCATTTTGCTACAAAAGGATAAATTTGCTGAGATATTGGGAGCTTGGAAAGTTAAGGCATGTAGATCTGAGTTCTGTGCCAGCCAAGGCTGCACTATGAGACCCTATGGTGGTTTGAGTGAGAATGGCCCCCATGGGCTCTTGCATTTGAGGTTTCAAGCCATTCCCAGTGATCTGCCTCCTACCTGCAGATCAAGATGGGGACCTCTTAGCTGTTCCTGCTGCATAGGCTTTTGCTCTGCCATCATGGACCCTAACCTAAGTCATACATTTAATTAAACACTTTCTTTTAGAAGTTGCCTTGGTCACAGTGTTTTGTCACAGCAATAAAAGAGTAACTAATACAGACCCTGTCTCAAAAAACCAAAAGGAAATTAGACATACATCACTCCAGCAGACATCGAGCACTGGCCCAGTGTGCATCTGCTGGGCTTTCGGAATGGTCTGCCCGCTGTCTTGTACTTCCCAGCAGCGAACCTGTAAGAACAAGACAAGTTAATTAGAACAGGGCGGTTCCTGGTCTCTAGTGTGCACACATCCAGTACAGTTCACTGTAGGCTTCTTGCTTCAATCCAGTTATCTGACTTTCAAGAGCAAACCAAGTGAAATGTACAAGCAAGCAGCTCACTTCCTACTGCTGAGCCAAAGCAGCATACAAAGGGTACCACTCACACCTACCACCATAGCTAGTCTGCTTGCTCAGCAGTCGCTCAGGCCTGAAGAAGTCCATCTTTCTACTATAATGCTTCCGATATCATTTTCTTATTATACATTGTGCAGATTTTGTAACTGTGGTTAGAAAATAAATTCCACCAGAAAGACAGTTAAGTTCTGTGCATTCAGACTTCCTTCAATGCACACACATCTAAGAAAACTGGGAGAACACAAGGTGGGACCCTACGCCTCTTTACTGCAGTAGCTGCGGTTTCCCTCACCTGCATTCTCACCCTGCCCATCTTTGAATGTACTTCTAACTTGGTTTATTTTTTTGAGGTAAGGTCTCTCACATAGCCCAGGCTGGCTTTGAACTCACTATGAAGTTGAGGATGACCCTGAACTTGTGATCCTCCTGTTTCACCTTCCAGGGGCTGGGATAACAGGTGTGTGCCACCAAACCTGGTTTTCTTCTAATCTTTAAACAGCAGATGAAATGGTAAAATAGGCTTGCTCACCTTCACATCCTCCCTGCTGCAGGCAGTTTGGAATCTTTCCCCAAACTCTTCTATACGGCCAAGCCTGGTGGTCCACACAGCAGTGCCAGGTCTTACCTAAGTATGCCCCTTAAACTTGGGTTTTCTGTGGCACTGGGAACGGGACACAGGGCCTCACACAGCCCTGGTCCTGAGGGCACCACGCTTAGCTGTGCAGATCTGTGCCCCTGTTTCTTTCTCTCTCTCTCTCTGTCTCTGTCTCTGTCTCTGTCTCTCTCTCTCTCTCTCTCTCTCACACACACACACACACACACACACACACACACACACACACACACACACACGAAGCCGATGTCCTGAAGCACAGGCATGAGCAGTCTCTAACTCCGGGGACGTGAAGGGAAGCATCAGGCTAGATGCAGACAGGACAAAGGGCTTAAATGGAAAGACCTGTCAAGAGCTGCTGCGACTGGCCTGGCTTCCAGCAGTACTCAAGGCTCCAGCAGTACTCCAGCAGTACTCCAGCAGTACTCAAGGCTCCAGCAGTACTCCAGCAGTACTCAAGGCTCCAGCAGTACTCCAGCAGTACTCCAGCAGTACTCCAGCAGTACTCCAGCAGTACTCAAGGCTCCAGCTTGCCCCCCTCATACTATGACTCATCAAAGCTGCTTATTTTTACAAATTTGATAGGGGGGGAAAAAGGAGCTTACCATACACACTTCTTTTTGATCATGAATGTAGCAGAATGGTCTGGACCTGCTGTTGTGTGGAGCCTCCTGACATCTATGCCCATTTCTCACATTTTCCTTCATGTACTCACTGAGCTTAGTGTACAAAGTGGCTAATAACCGTCTATGAAGAATCTGCCCTGTTATTTAAAGTCTTAAAGGTATTTAAAGTTCAAAATTCACCTGAAGAACATTTGCTGAATGCCAAGAAAGGTTCTTAACAAACAATATAAGGCCAGGCAGTGGTGGTGCACGCCGTTATTTCCAGCACTTGGGAGGCAGAGGCAGACGGATCTCTGGGTTTGAGGCCAGTCTGGTCTACAGAGTGAGATCCAGGACAGCCAGGGCTACACAGCAAAACCACATATCAAAACAAAACAAAAAACCAAAAACAACAATAACAAAAACCCTCAAACAGTATAAATAGTGCGGTTGAGTCAGGAATGGGGAACCTTTGGGCAGTGCTGGGCTGTGGTGCTGCCATTCAGAAGGTCGCACAGCTTCTACACCATGTCTTAGAAAGGGCCATACCTTAGCCTCGACTCACTCACAGACAGAATGCCTGAGAGGCACTTACATCATTAGCCCAGGATCCCGCAATAAGGAAATTCCCTGGTAAGGTTGGTGGGCTGAAAGACAGACAACCGATGCTATCATCAGGAGAAGACGTTACTTCGATATCCTGGGGAGGAAGGTCAGAGTTAAAACACACACATCATCACCATAATAAGGCAGCTTCCCTTCTCACCAATCACCCAACACCTCGAACTCATCTCTCCTTGCCTTCAGAGCTAACTGGATCTGAACTTCTCTCATTTTGATCAAAAAACAGGAATAAGCAGGTAAGGGAAAAAACTAGAGCTGCTGGCTTAGAATCGCGTTAATGAAAGGCACAAAGGCAGCATCTGCACAAGGTGGCCCCCACCTACTCCAAGTGTTTGGCCAAGTTGCCCCCCACCTCAGTCCTCACTTTCTTGCTGTGCAAACAGAACAGTGCACATTCTCCAGGACTGCTCAGAGAGCCACACTAAAATTATGCACAAGTGGCCAGTGAGATGGCTCTGGTTTAGGTCTGTGTCTGCTGCAGTTCTCAGCTGGCCCTGGGAAGCTTTGGCTTTCACAGGTAGACTGGAGAGTTGTGGCAAGCTGAAAGTGAGGACAAGACACTAATTCTGCAGAGGATGAGCTTTGTGCTCCACTGTTTCTCAGCTTCATCCCACAGGCATCTCCTAGGCCAGCCAGAGACCCCCAACCACACCCCATTTCTCTTCACCCCACAGGAGGCTCCCAGGCTCTCTGCCTCTCCAGCTGCCAGCAGTACAGGGCATGTGGCCTGACTCTTTTTGTACTCCCTTTGAGGATCTGGGATCTGATACCTTCATTGGGTTGTGATTATCTGTGGTTGTGCTCCCAAACATGCTGGTCCCACCAGTCCCAAATCCAGAGGCTGACCCAAACAGACTCATGTTGGCTGTAAGACACAAAGTGGAAGATGTTGAGGACAGGCCCTCCTTAGGTGATACAGAGCACATTGCAGAAGGACAAGCACTCTGATGCTAAGCCAGGCCTTGCTCTTCAGTAGAGATTTAAATATGCAGCAAGTAGAATGTCTTCTAAGGGAGCCTTTTTGCCTAGCACAGTACAATCCCACGCTTAGGCAGAGGGAGGCCAGCCTGGTCTATAGAGTTGAGTTCCAGGACGGCCAGGGCTACACTGATCCTGGCTCATAAACAACCTCTGGTCTTTTTAGAGCAGTTTTAGCCTCTACAAACTATGGAGGGAGAATTCCCCACACTCCTCTCTATTGGAACGATGCCCTTGCCAGCACTAAGGCACCAACACTGACATGTTACAGCATCTTAGTCAGCAACCAGGAGAGAGCCATTCACTCTCCAGAGACAGCTGCACACTAGGCACCCAGCAGGAGGCAGAAGGGCCTCCTGAGCTCAAGGTCAGTCCTGGGAGCTCCCTTCCCTCCTTCTGTGCTCTAGGTCAACGTCTACACGAAGCTACCCAGAAAGAACAACCAGTTCTGCCAGGAGCCCCATGGTTTCTTCTGAGGACTTTGAGAAAAGCAATCCACTTTGGCCCACTGAGTACTAAAAGGCCTGGTGTGACAATATAGATTCAGAGCCAGCAAGAACCCTCACCATCAGGCTTTTCTTGAACATCACAGTCTCCCAGGCCCACCTGTCACTCTCTTTCTTGCTGTGCAGAGAGAACAGTGCACATTCTCCAGGGCTGCTCTGAGAGCCACACTAAATTATACAGAAGTGGCCAGGGCGATGGCTCAGGCAGTAACGATAAGTGATGTACAAGCCTGGAAACCGGAGTCTGATCCCCAGGATCTGACCACCACATGTGGGCTGTGGCATGCATGCCCACACACATAAATAAATAATGCAGAAATAGGTTGGGGTCAGCCAGGTGAGATGGCACATATAATCTCAGCATTTGGGAGGTAGCATCAGGAGGATCAGGTCATCCCTAACTAAACAGGAAGTCTGAAGCCAGCCTAAGAGAATGTGTTTAAAGAAAAGAAAAACATTTGTATGGTCTAGCACATGCTGAATGCAATAAACAATATCATTTCCAAGGAAACCATCTGTGCACCGTAGCTCTTCTTTCATAACACTTTGAACTGTTACTAACTGACAAATTTTCACAGCCAGAAGTCTATCAAGTCAGCCACCTTTCCAAAGAGAAGCTAACACCCATTCAATCCACTTGCCAATAAGGGTTACTTCCTTAAAACACAGAAAGGGGAAACTGCAAGGAATTTTGGGAACGCGTTTGTGTTCCGATGGCTTTATAACAGACAGAAGGGAGGTGAGAGCCACAGTTAGCACGTTCACGTCTACGATAACGACTAGTGAGCCAGGTTTGTTGACTACAAACCTGCCTGTACATGCAGAGATGCACTGACTCACAGGTTTCCTGCTTGCACGAGCCAGCAAAGGAAGGACAGGGCTTCTGTATAGCTGTGTGCCTTGGGAATGTGAATTAAGACTATTTTCCCACCTTTAAACGGGAAATACTAATCTCTGCTTCCTGGAGTTAAGAAACTAACTCACTCTCAGTTTCAGTGCTTGAAATAGCAAGCTCCTCTACTGTGTAAAGATTTATCTTGAAATCATTGTGTGGGTATGTGCACGTGAGTGCAGCGTCCACGGAGGCCAGAAGAGGGCTTCGGATGCCCTGCAGCTGCTGGGGACAGGCGGCCGTGAGCTGCCGGAGCTCGGGCAGAAGGCAGAGCCATCTCTCCAGCCCAAACATCTATGAGGGATGTTCTGTTGGGCTTTCGAAACAAAGTCTCATGCAGCCCGGGCTGGCTGAAAACCTACTCTGTTAGCTCAGGATGGTCTTGAACTCCGGGCCTCCACCTCCCAAGTGCGCGCCCACGCCCGCCGGGTCGGCCGCGCCCCTCCCTCCCGTCCGGGCACGCCACGGGCACACCCGCCACCCGCCGTGTCTCCCTCAGCCTCTCCCCACCTCCGTGGCCTGGGCGGTGCGCGCACACGCACACGGACGGCTGCAGAGGGGCTCAGCCCGCCCGGCTTCGGTTTCCCCACGAGGCCCAGGCTTCGTGAGGGAGCGCGGCCGGCGGGGACCGGGTCTCGCCGCGCGACAACCCGAGAATTGCGCACGCGGAGGGCCGCGAAGCCACGAACCTGCTCTGACCCGGGGCGGCGGGGGCACGGCCAGGAGACCCCAGCTCTCCGAGTCCCCTCAAGCCGGTGGAAACTGCCCCGTTACCACAGAGGCACCGCGCACGCGCCACAAGCCACTTCCGGGACTGCCCGGAAG
>CABHPR010119094.1:7787-44596 GCA_902168415.1 Peromyscus melanophrys
TGTGTGTGTGTGTGTGTGTGTGTGTGTGTGTGTGTGTGTGTGTGTGTTCGTAGGATTAAATCTAGGGTCTCTCACGTTACTAGACCTTGTCTCTATCAGTGAGCTACATCTCAAACTTAAAATTACCCCTTTTGAAATGATTTAAGTTGATAGTTATGAAACAAAAATTCCAAACGCATCCTGCTAGTTATAGCCCTCCATTGCCTTGCCTTGGTTCTGCTTTTGTTTTTGTTTGTCTGTTTCCCCAGTCTATCTCCCACTGAGCTTCACTCTTGGTTTTTATCTCTTCTACTCCTCAAATACATAGTAGTTATTCACCTAGTCTGATTCTGCATTCATTAGGATTTTCTTTTTTTTAATTATTTATTTATTATGTATACAGTATTCTGCCTGCATGTATACCTGCAGGCCAGAAGAGGGCACCAGATCTCATTATAGATGGTTGTGAGCCACCATGTGGTTGCTGGGAATTGAACTCAGGACCTCTGGAAGAACAGCCAGTGCTTTTAACCTCTGAGCCATCTCTCCAGCCCTCATTAGGATTTTCATAGCCATCTTTCCTTCATGATTTGTTCTTGTTTGAGACAGGGTTCCATGTAGCCTAGGGTAGCTTTGACTTCCTCATCCTCCTGCCTTCATCTCCTAAATACTAGGATTACAAGTATGTGCCACCCAACCCAACTCCTGTTCTTATTATATTCTAGTTTGTGTCTATATGCCACTGAAGAGAAGATAGTATTTTTTAATTTCATTAATTAAATTTATTCATTTGTTTGAGAAGATAGTATTTTGTACCTTGTATGACATTGTTCAGTGGGAATGATCTGGTATATTATTTTAACAGTCAGTTTTCTTTTTCAATTGAAATATAATTCACGCATCATAAAATTCACCATCTTTATGTGCAAATTTAGTAGGGTTTAGTATATTCGCCAAGTTCTACAACCATCACTTCTAATTCTGGAATGTTTTCATCATCTCCAAAGAAACCCATCTCTGTTAGCAGTCTTCTACTCTCCGCCTCAGCACTGGCAGCCAACTAATCTACTTTGTCTCTATGGATTTCCCTACTCTGGGCATTTCGCATCAACAGAATCATTTAATTTGTGCAATATGTAGTCTTTTTATTTTTGTTTTACTTTGTTTTGCCTTTTTGAAACTGTCTGTCTGTGTAGACCAGGCTGGCCTGAACTTGTGGCAATTTTCCTATCTCTGTTTTCTGAGTGCTGGGATTATAGGTATGTACCACCATACCTGACTTTAAACATGTTTTTCTTTTGTTTTAGTGAGGTAAAATTGACAAATTTATACAAGTCTGTTGTGCAATGTGATAACTTGATGTATGTATATACTGTGAAATGATTGCCATAATGGAGTTAATAACATCTGTCAAACTCATATTGGTACCTTACTGAAAATAATAGCTTTATGAAGATGTAATTCACACACCATAAAATATACCCTTTTAAAGCATGTAGTTCGGAGCCGGGTGGTGGTGGCACATGCCTTTAATCCCAGCACTCGGGAGGCAGAGCCAGGCGGATCTCTGTGAGTTCGAGGCCAGCCTGGGCTACCAAGTGAGTTCCAGGAAAGGCGCAAAGCTACACAGAGAAACCCTGTCTCGAAAAACCAAAAAAAAAAGCATGCAGTTCAGTGGGTTTTTTCATATATTCACAGAGTTGTATAAGCATCACCACAATCTAATTTTAGACTGTAATCATCATCCCAATGAGAAACCCCACACTTATTAGCTGTCACCCCCACAACTAGCTCCAAACCATTAGTATCTCCCCATCCCCAGACAGGGTCTCACTCTGTATCCCATGCTGGCCTCAAACTCATGGCAGTCTTGCTCTTGAGTACTGGGATTACAGGGATGTGCTACCATACTGACCTGCTGTTTCTAGATTTACCTCATCTAGCTGGGCATTGTATCCCTTTAATCCCAGAGTTTGGGAGGAGGTGGGGACAGGAGGATCAGGGGTTTAAGACAGTGTCAGCTGCAAAGAAAGTTTGAGGCTGGCTGTGGTTATGTGAGGTGTTCTATTTCCAAAGCATGTTTTTTTTTTTTTTTTTTTTTTCTCGAGACAGGGTTTCTCTGTGTAGCTTTGCGCCTTTCCTGGAGCTCACTTGGTAGCCCAGGCTGGCCTCGAACTCACAGAGATCCGCCTGCCTCTGCCTCCCGAGTGCTGGGATTAAAGGCGTGTGCCACCAACGCCCGACAGCATGTTTTTTTTTTAACATTTGCTTATTTAAGAGATTTCTAATACTTGTTAGTTTAGTTAGGATTTTGGGACCAGAGCTTGCTAAGCAACCCAGGATGGCCTTGAACTCAATGACCCTCTTGTTTTAACTTTCCTAATGCTACGGTTATAGACACCAAGCCACTATGCCATGCTCTAAAATATTTTGTAATGAAAATTAATTTGTAGATTTTCTTTTCACATATCAAAATACCACATTTTACAAGCTGAATTTCAGTGAACATTTACTTCTATGCCATATCTTTTATTTGTTGTTGTTGTTGATTGAGATAGACTCTTTGTGTGTCGCCCAGGCTGGCCTGAAACTCTTGGGCTCATGCAGTCTTCCTGCCTCAGTCTTCCCAGTGGTTGAGACTATAGGTACATACCACCACACCCAGCTTGCTGTTGTGTCTTTCCTTATGTTATCAGTGTTGATTCTATAGTTGTGTTAATCTAGTCAGGGTTTTGGCATTTGGGAGACTATTCAAATGACTGCCATTTAAGTAGGTCTAGAAAACAGTAGGCTGATTTGCTTGTACCCACTTTTGACATCTTTATTAAAGCAAGGATGGCATTTTTTTTCCCTAAACAGGTCAGGAATATCATGCTATCGTAGAATTTGCACCTTTTCAAAAAGCTGCAAAAAAGAAGATTAAGAAAAGAGATACAAAAGTTGGGACTATTGATGATGGTACAGTATAGCTCCGGTTATTGGCTTTTTTTTTTAGTCCTTTTGCATGATGCTTTTGTGAGTTAGACTCCAATATGTTAAATAGAAAACATATGAATAAAGTTAATGAGAAATCTTATGCCTATGGAAGCTTTGCTGACTTGTTAGAGTGGGTGTGGATTTTCCACAGTGTTTCTGTTCTCTTTGGCTAGTGGCATTTCATTCCTCCACCACTGAGCAATCTAGTCTTGACCACTGAGCAGTAAATCATTCTGAGTCTGTTGATTAGGAGATGATAAGAAAAATCAGTTTTTAAATGATATTAACTGCTCCTTGCAGCCTCCTACCGTTGCTGTGGTTTAACTTTTAGTTTCCATTATCTTTCTAAAACAAGGTTTGACCTATGGTTGAAAATATTGTAAAAAGTTTTTGAGATTTATTTATTTATTTTTATTTTATGTATATGGGTATTTTATCTGCATGTATGTCTGTACACCACTTGTGTGCCTGGCAAAAGGAGAGGCCAGAAGAGGGCATTGGGTCCCCTGGAACTAGAATTATAGGTGATTATGAGCCACTATGTGGGTGCTAAGCATTAAACCCAGGTCCTCTGAAAGAGCAGTCAATGCTCTTAACTACTGAGCCATCTTTCCAGCCGCCCAAAACTTTAAAAAATATTGATGTGTATAATGGGGATGGGAGGGAATACATAAGTGTAGAGTTTAGAAGACAGTTTTTAGGAGTTGGTTCTTCCCGTCTACCATTTGGGTCCTGGGGATTGAACTCGGTCATCAGGTTTGGCAGCAAATATCTTTACGCCTGAACCATCTTGACAGACACTCCCACCCAAGGAGGAAAAAACTTTTTATCTCCAAGTAACTTCATATAAAGCAACTGAAATTGCCAGTCTAATCTAAGCTTTGAATATGCAGTTAACAATACATATAGTTATTAAGCTAAACAGAAATATAGGAATATAGGAATGGAAAACTGGCATAATTTCCATGTAAGGCAAAACTTAGCCATCTATCCAACCACCAGCCACAATATTTTGTATATCAGATTGATTTTTTAGAATCACCTTTATTGAATTTTTGTCATTTGTTATTATAACAAGTACTTTATAAAACAGCAGAGACTCGTACACAGCTTTTTATTGATGATATTGCAGATTTTAAATGAGGAAAAGCAAGCAATATAATGACTCAGGTATATTTATGTCCCTTTCTTAGGACAGAGGTTTGTAGGAGAGAATTCCAGGAATCACCACAGTCTCCAAAGCCATGTCTAGGACTTGGCCTCTAGTTTATCTTTTTGGAACAGCACACTTTCCTATGTTGAGTTTTCATAAAGTGGGGTGTGCCATGCACAAATTGCTTACATGCTATTAATGAATACTCTATAATTCCCATTTCTCCTCTAAGTGTGGCTCTGGGTTCATAGGAGCCTTAGATTTTCTTTTTCTCCTGAGATTCTGGGGCTCAAACCTAGTGCCTCACCCATGTCTAGCAAGTGCTCTAAAACTGAGCTGCCATCCCAGGCCTGGAGCACTGTTCCACCTCTCGTCAGTGTGTTCTAATGTATGGTCTCTCATTTCTCCTGACTGCTCTGTTACACCACACTCCCACGGTGGGTATCAGTAATTTGAGTCCCAAGATAGCCCTAGTCATCTAGCTTGTGTGAGTGCTCTGTTTGTTTTTGTTTTTTAAGTCTTCCATTTAGTAGAAAAGTATCTTCTTAGATAAATACCTGTCCTACATAATATTTCTTATTTGTTGGTTCAAGTCTCCATTTTCTGGTTCCTTAAATAATCATTTAGATCCAGAATACAGGAAATTTTTGGAGAGTTATGCCACAGACAATGAAAAAATGACATCTACTCCAGAGACATTGCTGGAGGAAATAGAAGCCAAGAATCGGGAATTAATAGGTAAGGAGGAAAAGGATGTTGGCCAGTGGCTTTTTCATCAGCCTCCCCAAGTCTGTGTCCTCCGCCTGACCTGGCAGCTCTGTGATCTTGAAGTCACTCCCTTCTCTGAGACTGCGTCTCTTGGAGTGCACAGTTAATAGCTACCTCACAGCTCGGGACACTGCACCCGGGAGACAAGGTTCTAGTGGCTCTCTCAGTGTCACACAGCTGGGATACAAGCATGCAAAGTTGAAAGCTTGTTACGGAATGCCCAGCCGATGTAAACCTTGGAAGAAAAATTGGTGTCTCCTAGCAGTAAATTCTTATTCCTAGAAATTGGCCTGGTAATCGAAAAAACTGAAGTTCATTATTATAAAATTGAAAATCTGAAAGCAGCCAACTCTAACTGCTGACATAGTGTTTGACCCAGAATTTCCACTCCTAGGAATTTGCCCCGGAAATTTATCCAGATATTTATCCGTAATCCTAGCTATTTAGGAAGCGGAGGTAGGAGGATAGAAAGCTAAGGCCTGCCTGGGCTACAGTTGGTTCACGGCCAGTTGGGTAATTTAGTGAGCCGGATGCTGTCTCAAAAAAAAAAAAAAAAGTAAAACAGAGACGAAACAAAAAACAGTAATGGTGGCATACCCTTGTAATCCCAGCATTCGGGGGTGGGGGTAGAAGAAGAGGGATCAGAGGTTAAGACCATCCTTGGAGAGCTGGGCACTAGTGTCGCACAGCTTTAATCCCAGTACCTAGGAGGCAGAGACAGGCGGATCTCCAGGTTTGAGGCCAACCTGGTCTACAGAGTGAGTTCTAGGACATCCAGGGTTGTTACACAGAGAAACCCTGTCTTGAAAAAAAAAAAGACCATCCTTGGTTACTTAGTGAGTTCCAGACCAGTCTAAGCCATATTAGACCCTATCTCTAAACAAACAAAAAGAAAGTTTAAAAAAATAAGTGTTTAAAAAGATGCCATCAAGGCTAATAATTGTTCAGCATGTTGAAAAATGAATTTAAATTTCTTTTTTTTTTTTTTTTTTTTTTTTTGGTTTTTCGAGACAGGGTTTCTCTGTGTAGCTTTGCGCCTTTCCTGGAACTCGCTTTGGAGACCAGGCTGGCCTCGAACTCACAGAGATCCGCCTGCCTTTGCCTCCCGAGTGCTGGGATTAAAGGCATGCGCCACCACTGCCCGGCAAATTTCTTTTTTTTAATTCATTTTTTAATTTTTAGTTTGTTTGTTTGTTGTTTTGAGACAGGATCTCTCTGTGGCCCTGGCTGTCCTGGAACTCCAGACCATGCTGGCCTCACAGAGATCACAGAGACCCTCCTGCCTCTGTCTCTCTAGTGTGTCACCATGTCCAGCCCACTTTTCCTTTGTGAATGTTTATGTCGGGGAGGTATGTGCACAGGGGTGCGGGTGCCTGAAGATGCAGGAGGCTTCAGATTGCCTAAGGCTGGAATTCAGATGTGGCTCCTGAGAGGTGAGCTCAGGTCTTCTGTAGTAGCAGTAACCACTGAGCTGTCTCTGCAGCCCCCTTAAATAGCATTCTAAAGATTGATTTCTAATAGTGAATATGCAGAATAAGCACATTTCTGGTAGCTTCCTTAGAATAAATTCCAAGAAGTAGAAATAGGGTATCAGGATGATTAGATGTTTGTAGCACAAACCCCTGCCCTCAGTTTCTTTCCAGTTGAACAAACTTATGCTCCTGTAGAATAAGAATGTACTTATTTGTGTCTTACCAGTTAGAAATTACTCGTAAAAACTTTCAGTATTTCTTTTTTAAGATTTATTTTTTATGTATACAGATGCTTTGTCTGCATGTATGCCTGCAGACCAGAAGAGGGCATCAGATTGTGAGCTGCCATGTGGGTGCTGGGAACTGAACTCAGGACCTTTAGAAGAGTCCTCTTAACTGCTGAGCCATCTCTCCAACCAGACTGTTCAATATTTCATTGTCTTTTTTTTTAAGATTTATTTATTTATTATGTATACAGTGTTCTGTCCGCATATATGCATGCAAGCCAGAAGATGGCACCAGATCTCATTATGGATGGTTGTGAGCCACCATGTGGTTGCTGAGAATTGAACTCAGGACCTCTGGAAGAACAGCTAGTGCTCTTAACCGCTGAGCCATCTCTCCAGCCCCCCTTTCAATATTCCAATGAGAGTTTATTCACTTTTTTTCTGTCTTTTTTTTTTGAGAGGGTCTCATATATCCCAGGCTGGCCACAAACTATGAAACCATATAGCCAAAGATAGTCTCAACTCCTGATCCTCTTGCCTCCACAGGTGTGTGCCACCACACCCAGTTTTATTCACTTTTGAAAAATGTATCTTAAGCCTGCATTTTGAAATAGAATACTATACAACTTGTTTGGATTAATACAGTGGTAGATTTTGTAAGGGGTGTAATTTCTCCATCTTGAGTGGGTAGCAGGGGATGACTGAAAGCCAAATGCTTTCTGGGTTTGATAAGCATTATTAATAATCTGCTTATGCTTTATAGCTAAAAGGACAACCCCACTTTTGAGCTTCCTGAAGAACAAGCAGGTGAGTGTTCATTTTTGTAGTTTTCCTGGTTCTTTATTAGTTCACAGTGTATAAACATTTGAAAGCCTTAGGATCCTACAGGAGAAGTAGCTGTTTTCACACAGTTAGCCCTTGAAGATCTAGCTTCTTTGGCCATCTTCATGGTGGTGGTGGGCCTAGGGGCTTACCTTGCAGACCTGGAGAGAGCTTTGTTGTCCCAGAGACATTTGTGATACCCTGAAAGCCTCGGGAATGTACAAAGGAAACCGTGGGAACAGTCCCAGTCTTGATTTTCTAGAGGATGGGTATTAAGGATGTTGTAGAAAGTAGGAAAGAAGCTGGGTGGCGGCGCACACCTTTAATCCCAGCACTCAGGAGGCAGAGCCAGGAGGGTCTCTGTGAGTTTGAGGCCAGCCTGGTGTACAGAGCGAGATCCAGGAGAGGCACCAAAACTACACAGAGAAACCCTGTCTTGAAAAACAAAACAAAACAAAACAAAAAAGTAGGAAAGAAGTCAGATGGGTTAGCAGGTACCCATAATGCCTTTGTGGCTAGTGGGGATTTTGTGGTACCTATGTAATTGGAAGGATTGTGTTGGTATTTCTAGAGAATGAGAGAAGAAAAGAGGGAAGAAAGAAGGAGACGAGAAATAGAAAGGAAAAGACAAAGAGAAGAAGAGAGAAGAAAATGGAAAGAAGAGGAGAAACGAAAAAGAAAAGATATAGAAAAGCTAAAGAAGATAGAGAGAGTTCCAGAAAGGGAAAAAATAAAGGACGAACCAAAGATTAAGGTATGAAAATAACGGAAACGGACTGCATGTCACTGAAAACTGCATGTATCTGTTTATGCATGAGCCTTGTGTTGTTGCAAGTTTTGTTTTGTTTTTGCACTTTTGGGGGTGGGTTATCAGAATAAAGAGATTTCCCATTATATTAATAGTATTAAGTTTAAAGCTTCAGATGACTTAGAAGGAAGGATTCAGTAGTTTACCCAATGCTATCATCCTTCATTGCAGATCTCTTTTTTTCAAGTCACTAATAATGTTTGCTATGTGGGTTGCTAGTCTCTCAGTTCCTGGATTTAGGCTTGGCTTGCATGAATTTGGGGTTTTATTCAGCTTTTCTTTCATAAATGATACATGAAGTTGCCTCATCTGTTTGTTTTCCACTGTCTTCAGGTACACAGGTTTCTGTTACAAGCTGTGAATCAGAAAAATGTAAGGATCAAGTACATGATACAGAGCACCTAGTATCATGTCGTACACACAGGTCTTAGCTAATAAGAACTTTTGGTGGTGGTGGTAGTGTTCCGTGTTGAAACCCCTTCAGATTGACTTGGGTCTTTGTGAAAGCTGAGCTATTTGACATCTGTCTTTAAAAGGAAACTCCAAACCAGGCATGGTGATTCATTAAGGCAGAAGGGTTTAGTGTGAAGTCAGCCTGGCCTGCAGTTCCAGTACCTACTTCAATAAAACAGGATAGACTAAAAGAGAGGGCGCCCAAGTGACCCTGATGCTCTGCTGTGTACCCAGAAGCCTTAGCAATGCAGGTTCAGAGGAAAGTCAGTTTATATAGTGCTTTCTCATTTTTTTATATGCCTCTCCTAACTGGCAGGGAAGAGTATTGACTAATACCCTGCCTTAAGTGCTTTCCCCTCTCATGTAATTCCCGAGTTACTGTTTTGCATCTAGAAATCTGTGATCAGCAGGTGCTTATTGCTACATTGCATATAGGAAGAGGAAAACCTGTAGAAAGATCTCAGCCTTGCTGCTTCCTTCCCAAGGGCATGGCTTGGGCAGCCCTTGCTCCAGTGAACATCCCAGAGACGTACTCGCAGCTAGACCTTCAGAAAGTCTGAGAGCATCTCACAGATATGACAGCCTGGTCACCTTCTTCTGTGTATTTTCTGGAAATACAGCAGTTTGGGGAGCTGGGCTTTCCTGAGTCTCCTTTGGACTCGTCATTGCTGGTACAGGGGAAGGTCCACCTTAGTTCCTTCCTGCTGAGTCTGTCTACCATGTCACAAATGATTTGACTTGCCTGTCCTCATGCTGAGCAAGCCAGACAGACAGAAGGTAGAGCCCGCCATGCTGGAGAGCTTCTCTAATGTCCTTATTAGAGGAGTGAACATCTTGGTGTCCAATACAGGTAGATGTTCATTAGAGAAATAAGAACACTTCAAATGAAACCTGCACATCTGCCCTCGTTTTACTTTGGGACCTTCTTTGTGTCCATTTCAGATTCCCATTTGTAGTGGCTGTGTGTGCTGAAGTAGCTCATGCTTAAGTCCTGTGGTTCATTTGCCTTTTGCTTGGTGACTTGCATGATGCCTTCTCCCTGAGATGAACCTCTTATGATGCACTTACTGCGATATTTTGTTTTGCCTAAGAATCTCTGCCTATCCAACACCTAGCAGGGGTATCTATGATACCTCTTTATAGCAATGATGTCAGAGAGAGTGGCATATGTGGTACTGAGTAGAGATGGAATTTCAACACTCTATTGTATAAGGCTTTGGGATTGTAAAAATCCAATGCCAAGTAATTACTGCTATTTATCTTTAGTGATAATGTGATTATACCATCATAAATATGTTATTCTCAGGCTTAAGGCAGAATCATTCCCACAATGGATCTCTCCTTTGGTGATCAAGGTATTTGGCATTACAAGTTTATACACATAAGAAAAACAAAAACAAAAAAATTGACTCACTTAAAAGTTTGACCTGTAGCCAGGTATGGTGGTGCATGCTTTTAACTAACAAAGGAGTCTTGATCCCATTGCCATAGGATGATGAAACCACTTCCCATGGAAGGAATGATACTTTCACACTACTAGCATCCTTTTAGTAAATCGCTGTTGTATACTAGTTGTTTGTCTGGAAGTTTGAGAATAATGGCAAAGATAAGGGGCCTTCTGTTGTCTAAAGTTAAAATATTTAGTATATTGTGGGATTTTTGATAGACTCAGAAGGCAATGCCCCATTTACCAAAATAAAAATTTTCTCTTTAAAAGCTGCTCAAGAAACCAGAAAAAGGAGATGAAAAAGAACTTGATAAAAGAGACAAAGCCAAGAAAATGGACAAAGAGAATGTGAATGAAGAAAGAGCCAGTGGGCAAAGTTGTACTCTGCCCAAGCGTTCTGATGTCGTCGAACTGAGGGATGAAAAGCCGAAGAGGTCAGTCAGTGATTGAGAGCTCTTACGCATGTTTCATCACTAGCCACTGATGGAGACACATGCACTTTACTTGCATGGAGTTAAATGATTTGCTGGTTGGACTGGTGTACTCACCAGGAGGCTGAGGTAGGAGGATTGCTAGTTTCAAGGCCAGCCTAGATTACATGGTAAGACCTTGTCAAAAAAAAAAAAAAAAGAAAAAGAAAGGTGAATTGCTTTATATGGGTGGAGGGAGGAGGAGGAAAGGTTTCAAATATTCTAATGTCTTCATCTCGGTGAATGACCTTTGGTTTTCCTTTTTCAAAGATTTATTTATATTATTTTCAGTTCTGTACGTGTGTCTAGTGTATGTAGGTGCCCTTGGAGGCCATAGGTGTTAGATCCCCCTGTGGCTGGAGTTACAGGTGGTTGTGAGCTCCTGGTGTGGGTGCTGGCAACCAAACCTGAGTTTTCTGCAAAAGCAATAGGTTCTTAACTGGTGAGCCAGCTCTCCAGCCCTGACTTCCGGTTTTGCTTGTTTTTCTAAAACTACTACTTTTTCCTCAGCTGTAGCAGTGCACCCTCATTAGGGTGGCCAAGTTAGGATCACAGTGTTTGTGTATTTGCAATTGTAGGATGCTTGAAGGTTCAGTCTCAGGGTCCTTTCTTGGTTCTGTTCTGGTTTTCAGACGGGTCTCAGGTGTTTGAGGCCAGCCCATGGTGCTGGGACCTGAGCCCCGGCATTTCATACATCATTAGGTCAACCAAGCTGTATTTGCAGGTCTCTTGTTTGTTTTCCATGCAGGCCTGAGGAGGAGAGTTTCAGAGACTACAGAGACAGGGAGCGGGATTATGAAAGAGATCAGGAGCGCATGGTCCGAGAAAGAGAGAGGCTGAAGCGGCAGGAGGAAGAACGGCGGAGGCAGCAGCAGAAGGAGCGCTATGAGAAAGAGAAGGCTTTCAAACGGAAGGAAGAGGAGCTGAAGCGAGAGAAAGAAGCACTTCGAGATAAAGGAAAGAAGAGTGAGAATACAGAATCAATATGCACCTCAGAAAAAACTGAAAGGAAAGAGGAAGTGGTTAAGAGAGACCGCATAAGGAACAAGGTGCTGCTTTTCAGTTTTTTTATGAGGATTGCTTCCCCCATTCTTACAAGTATAAATGCAAAGGAATGCGCTCTCCCCACCCTAACTAGGTACTGAACCCAGGGCCTTGCAAGCTTTCTGCCAGTGAGCTTCATCCCCAGTCCCTATTGTGGAATTTTCATTTTCTTTTGTTACTTTTTTGTTTGTTTTCGAGACAGGGTTTCTCCGTGTAGTTTTGGTGCCTGTCCTGGATCTCACTCCGTAGACCAGGCTGGCCTCGAACTCACAGAGATCCACCTGGCTCTGCCGTCCAGTGCTGGGATTAAAGGCGTTCACCGCCACCACCACCCAGCCTTTTGTTACAATTTATTCATTTATTTTGTGTGTGCATGTACATGAGTGTGTGCAAGTGCACGTATGTCTCAGTGCATGAGTAACAGTCAGAGGACAATCTGTGGGAGTCAGTTCTCTCCTTCTACCATGTAGGTTCTGGGGATTGAACTCAGGTTGTCAAGCTTGGCAGCAAGTGCCCTTAACCGATGAACAGTAATTTTTTTTTTCAAGACAAGGTTTCTCTGTGTAGTTTTAGAGCCTGTTCTGGATCTTGCTCTGTAGACCAGGCTGGCCTCGAACTCACAGAGATCTGCCTGGCTCTGCCTCCCGAATGCTGGGATTAAATAAAGCATATGCCGCCACCACCGCCCGGCCAAACAGTAATTTCCTAATATCCTATTTATTCATATTCAGAGTTTCCCAGTTGCATCATTAATGTCTTCTTAAATAGGGGCTATGAACAAAGTTCATAGAACGTGTGTGTCTGAAACAGTTAAATTGTGTGTGGTTGAATTCTCTTTTGATCTAGCCAGTCTCCTTTGGTTTTCCTGACATTGAATTGTTTGTTGCAGAAACCAGTTTGTCTTATGGATCTTCTCAGATCGAAGATCGGCAAATTATAGTATTGTGACCTCATTGACCATATACATCCTATGTGTCTTTTATAGTTAGTAGTTAAGTGCTGGTACTATGGTAGACAACTTAGCACTAAACATTTACAATTAACTAAACAATTTTAAAGTGAAAATAATAGTCAAATCTAGGCTGGCAATCAGCAAACTTTTCTAGAAAGGACCAGCTGGTAAAGATATTAAGCTGTATCAGCCATATAGTCTCTGACATAGCAGCTAAACTTGGTTAAGAAAACCAACATTATGTATATAAAAATGATCTTGGAGTTGGGAGTATTTCTCAATGGTTAAGAGTGCTTGCCTAGACTGTAGGAGGCCCTAGGTTCAATCCTAGCACTGCAAAGAGGAAAAAAAAAAAAGAATGAACCGAGTAAGGCAGTGTCCCAAGCAAATCTTATTTACTTAAAAACAACAACAACAACAAAACCAAACAAACAAACTTGGGGATGGAGAGATGGCTTAGCAGTTAAGGATGGACATTGCTTTGCCAGAGTCCTAGAGTTCAGTTCCTAGCATCCATGTCAGACGCTCACAGACACCTGTAACTCCAGCCTCTGTAGGCAACTGCACATACATACACACATGCACACACACACCACAGTTAAAAGTAATAAAAATGAATCTTTAAAGGGGCTGGGCATGGTGGTCCACACCTTTAATCCTAGAACTCTGGGGGCAGGAGCAGGTTGACAGGCAGGTAGATCTTTACAAATTTGAGGCTAGCCTGGTCTAAACAGTGAGTTTCAGGCCAGCTAAGGCTACATAGTGAGACCCTCTCTCAAAAACAAAAACAAAATAAACAAAACACCTGGTATGCCCTGATCTAGAGACTTCGAATATACTCACACTTAGTCTTGGGCAAGAATATTCTTAAGCAATGCTGTGTTCCCTTCCCCTTATGTCACATTAGGAAGAATATGCTGCCTGGATATCCTATTTTGTTGTTAGTTGACTTATAAGGACACAGAGTTTTGCTGTGTAACATAGGCTGGTCTTGACCTCATGGCAATCTTGCTTAAGCCTCCAGAGTGCTAAAATTCCAGATGTGTACCTGCGATGAATGGATTTCCATTGTTTTAGGACAACTTCTCAACCTGTAGGTCATGACACTTTGGCAAATCTCTGTCTCCAAAAATACTTACATTATGATTCATAACAGTAGCAAAATGACAGTTATGAGGTAGCAATGAAAATAATTTTATGGTTGGGGGAACCACAACATGAGGAACTGTAGTAAAGGGTCGCAGCATTAGGAAGGTTGGGAACCATTACTTTAGGATGGTGTATGGTTGAGTGGCTCTTGTGAAGCCTGTGCCCACTTGAGGATGTGTACTCCTTCCCCTTCTCGTACATGTCTCTTTCCCTCCTCTTCATCCCCCCCCCCTTTATTTTTTTTTTATTTTTTATTTTTTTTTGGTTTTTTCGAGACAGGGTTTCTCTGTGTAGCTTTGCGCCTTTCCTGGAGCTCACTTGGTAGCCCAGGCTGGCCTTGAACTCACAGAGATCCGCCTGCCTCTGCCTCCCGAGTGCTGGGATTAAAGGCATGCGCCACCACCGCCCGGCTTCATCCCCCCTTTTTATCACTAATGACTTATTTTTAGATGATGATGATGATGTGTGTGGTAGCTTTGCCTACATGTGTGTCTGTGCACTCTGTGTGCAGTACCTGAGGAGGCCAGAAGAGACCATCAGATACCATAGACCTGGAGTTACATATATTTGTGATCCACCACATGTGTACTGGAACAGACCCCAAATCCTCTGAAAGAGCAGCCTGTGCTCTTAACTGCTGAGCCATCTTCTTACATCTCCTTTCTTTTCCATTTTTGAATCATTTGTTTGAGACAGAATTTCATGTAACTCATGCTGACCTTAACTACTATATAGCCTAGGCTGGCCTTGAACTCCTGATCCTCCTTCCTCCCCATCTCCTCAGTCAGAGGTATGTACCCTTGTGCCTTGCTCATCTCTCCCCCTTTCTTTCTTTCTTTTTTTTTTTTTTGTTTTGTTTTGTTTTTTCGAGACAGGATTTCTCTGTGTTTTGGTGCCTATCCTGGATCTTGCTCTGTAGACCAGGCTAGCCTCGAACTCACAGAGATCCACCTGGCTCTGCCTCCCAAGTGCTGGGATTAAAGGCGTGCGCCACCACCACCACCACCACCACCACCACCACCACCACCACCACCACCGGGCTATCTCCCCCTTTGTTAACATACATGCTTAAATCTGTATTTAAATGTTTTTCTTGGCTGGAGAGATGGCTCAGAGGCACTGGCTGCTCTTCCAGAGGTCCTGAGTTCAATTCCCAGCAACCACATAGTGGCTCACAACCATCTATAATGAGATCTGGTGCCCTCTTCTGGTGTGTAGGAATATATGCAGACAGAAAAACTATACATAATAAGTAAATAAGTAAATAAATAAATAAATAAATCTTGAAATAAATAAATCTTGAAATAAATAAATCTTGAAATAAATCTTGAAATAAATAATTTTTTCCTTTTTCTTTTTCTTTTTTTTTTTTTTTTTTTTTTTTTGGTTTTTCAAGACAGGGGTTTCTCCATGTAGCCTTGGAGCCTGTCCTGGAACTTGCTTTGTAGACCAGGCTGACCTCGAACTCACAGAGATTCTCCTGTTTCTGCCTCCCGAGTGGAGTGCTGGCATTAAAGGCGTGCATCACCACCGCCTGGTTTAAATCGTTTCTTAATAGACCCTCTGGGGGGGAAAAAGATGTCATGATTGAACAATAACAACTGCCCTTATTCTTGAAAATACAAGCTGAAATATTGAAATATTCTTAAATGATTCTGAAAGAAAATAATATGTGAAAAGAATGTGTACATATACATTAAAGACAGAAAAGGCAAATGTGACAAAATGTTACTATTTGGTGAATCCTAGGAGGAGGAGATGTGGTATTCACTGCACTAATTTTATAAAATATTTTAGTTTATTTAAAGCTTTTCAAGATAAAGGGCTGACAAGGGGCCAGCAAGATGGTTTAGTGGGTAAAGTGCTTGCTGCCAAGCTAGACAATCCAAATTCAATCCCTGGGACCCACGTGGTAGAAAGAAAGAATCAACTCCTACAGGTTATTCCTCTGACCTTCATATGATCATGTGTATACCCAAATAAACATAATTTTTTATAAGTTGAAAAAGCCAGGTACGATGATGCATGCCTGTAATCCTAGCCCTCAAGAGGCTGAAGCAGGAGGATTGTGAGTTTGAGACCACCTTGGGCTACATAGTGAGACCTTGTTTTAGAATAAGGGTGGAAAAAAAACATGAAATATTAACACCATTAGCTTGTTATGCAAGAAAAGGAAATAAACACTTTGTTTCCCTTTATTTACCAGTGTTGAGAGTAAAGATTGGTGTCCCAGTGTTGAGAGTAAAGATTGGTGTCCCAGAAGTATCTAGGGGTTATCATTGTGTCTTGTTTAGTCCTTAAGAACACATAGACTTAGGAATCTTCATTTGTTTGTTTATAACGTGATCTCATGTAGTCTAGGCTGGTCTCAAATTTAATATGTAGCTGAGGATAACTTTGAACTTCTGATCTTCCTGATACCACCTCTTGAGTGCTGGGAATCAAACCAAGAACCTTGTACATGCTAAGCAAGTAGTCTACTAACTGAGCCACATCCTGCACCCCACCTTGTTTTTTGAGACTGGGTTTTGCTATATAAGACAGCCAGGCTAGAACTCAAGGTGATCCTCTTGCCCTGCCCTCTCAACTGCTGGCATTATAGATGGGAGACAGTGCCTGCTTTAGACATCTTCATTGCATTCTAACTTGCTATTAGCAGCTCTTTATCCTTGGTGTTCAAGAAGCCCTCTTATCTATATCTTGAAATATTATACAGGGGTCTCAAGTATTTGAACATATCATCTTGTGAAAGCAGTGAAATATTTTGCTACAGTTACTGAATTAGGAATAGTGCTTTAGGGCTGGGGACATAGCTTGTGTTAGAGTACTTGCCTGGCATGTACATGGCCCTGGGTTCAATCCACAGCACCACATACAGAGGAAGAGTAACACTTTAGGGTTAGCTTTCATATCAGGAAGAAAGGGTAAGGAAGGCCTATAATTTTTTGTTGAATTTTCTTTGAGGGGATAGGGAGCTCCTTGACCTTGAATAAGAGGTTTGTGCATGCAAAGCTTGCGTTCTACTGAGTCATACACCCCAGTTCTTTTTTTGTTATTATTGTTCTGTATTACTATTTTTGTGGGTTTGGTTTTCTTATTGTTTTGTTTGAGACACGTAGCCCAGGCTGGCCCCAAACTCAGTATGTAACTAAGGATGACCTCCAACTTCTGATCTTCCTGCCTCTACCTCCCAAGTGTTGCAATTAATTATACACTTGTATCATCACTATGCCTGGTTTATGCTCTGATTGAACCCAGGGCTTCACACATGCTAGACAAGCACTGTATCATGTGAGCCATATCCCCAGCCCACCACTTGCTAAATTCTTAAAATGGCTTACAAGATTTCTAGGGTCAAACAGTCATAAAGCAAACATAGGACTTGAATTAAGGGTCCAAGGCCATGATTTTGTTGGCTTACTGAGGAATCTGATTCTAAAGTGCCACCTGCTCGGGTGGTGGGTTGTACCTACATTTGAGCACATGTTTTTAGCTAAGTACAGTAGCAAAGTTGTAGTCCCAACTACTGGGGAGGCTGAGGCAAGGTGATCACAGGAGCCCTAGGAGTTCAAGACCAGCCTAGACAACACAGTGAGATTTCACTTTTTAAAAAGTTTGGCAATTTATATAGAGTCTAACCTCATAATTTTCAGGGGCATTTCCATGCTTTTTATTTTCAAATTTAATTTGTGTGTGTGTGTGTGTGTGTGTGTGTGTGTGTGTGTGTGTACATAAGCATACACACCTATGTGTGCAATTCAATGCAGGAGTTGGCTCTTTCCTTTTTCTTTGTGGTCCCTGGGATCAAAGTCACCCACTGGGCTATCTCACTGGCCAAAGTTTTCATTCTAAATTAATGTCTGTATCTATTCTGTATCTATTACATATATTGCTCTGCTAGGGATCAAACTCAAGACTTTGTTAGGCAAGCACTCTGCCACTGAGCTAAATCCCCAGCCCATCCTAAACATATTTTTAGGTAGTGTTGGATTTTACAGTGAATTTATTACATGGGACATGGTGGCTTGCGTCTGTAATCCCAGCACTCAGAAGTTTGAGGTAGGAGGATTTCAAATTGAAGGTCAGTCTGGGCTACCTTAGGCCCTGTTCTCCCTCTCCCACCAAAAGGGCAGTTTACTGGTGGAGATGACAAGCAAGTAATTGTTGAGGTTTCTCCAGAGTTTTTTTCTCCTAGGGCCAGGGATCTAACCCTGGCTTTGCACAGATTAGGCAAGAATCTGTTACTGAGCTACAGCTTAGCCCTTTGTCTTATTAGTTAGGGTTTCTATTGCTCTGAAGAGATGCCATGACCACTGCAACTCTTATAACACATGTAATTGGGTGGCTTACAGTTCAGAGGTTCAGTCCATTGTCACCATGGTGGGACATGATGGCGTGCAGGCAGACATGGTGCTGGAGAAGAAGCTGAGAATTCTACATCTTTGATCTGCAGTCAACAGGAAGTGAACTGAGTGTCTTTAACACCTCAAAGCTTGCCCCCACAGTGACACACTTCCTCCAACAAGGCCATACCCACTCCGGCAAAGCCACACCTCCTAATAGTGCCACTCCCTATGAGCTTATGGGGGCCAATTACATTCAAACTACTACACCGTTGATTGTTGTAGTTTTGACATTTAAAAATTAAGAGTTAAGCCGGGCGGTGGTGGCGCACGCCTTTAATCCCAGCACTCGGGAGGCAGAGGCAGGCGGATCTCTGTGAGTTCGAGGCCAGCCTGGGCTACCAAGTGAGCTCCAGGAAAGGCGCAAAGCTACACAGAGAAACCCTGTCTCGAAAAAACCAAAAAAAAAAAAAAATTAAGAGTTAATTAGGTAATCCTGAGATGGCTTTAAAAGTTAGGCAAATACATTATATGCATTATGAAATTCTCAAAGAATTAATAAAAATATTTTAAAACTAGGCAGTAGATTTCTCAAAATATACCACCAGATTTCTCAAAATACCTTACACCAGACATGTAAGGTAATTCTTAAGTGACTGCAAGTTGGGTATGGTGCCGAATGCCTTTAATCCCAGTACTTGGGAGGCAGAAACAGGTGGCTGTCTGTGTTCGAGGCCAGCCAGGTCTAGAGAGTGAGTTCTAGGACAGCCACGTCTACACAGAGAAACCCTGTCTGGTTTGTTTGTTTGTTTGTTTGTTTGTTTGTTTTTGAGAAACCCTGTCTTAAATAAAGAAGTGACAGCAACTATGGCTGGTGTTGATGACCTGCAGTCTTACCTACTCGAAAGGCTGAGGCAAGAAGATACTAAGTTCAAGGCCTGCCCGGGCAACTTAGTGATAGTCTATCTCAGAATAAATAGAAAAAGGGCTAGAAATACAGCTCTGTGGAGCACTTACCTACCATGCACAAGGTCTAGTTTCAATCCCTCCTTTCAAAATGGTTGCTTTTCAGATACAGGAAATGGGAAGTTATTACATAGCACACATTCAGGTCTGACTTGGTTTGGGAGTATATGGATGTATAATTTAGGGCTCTGAAACCAGCCACGTTGAAGAGGAGTAACAGTGTTGTAACGTGAATATTTTGTTTTTGCTTCAGGATCGTCCAGCAATGCAGCTTTACCAACCAGGAGCTCGAAGCCGAAATCGACTCTGTCCCTCTGATGACAACATCAAGCCTGGAGATTCACCTGTGGACAAAAAGCAGGAAAGTGGTATTAGCCATAGAAAAGAAGGAGGAGAGGAGTGAGAAGTCCCAATGGCCATAGGTGTCCTGACTGCCAGGCAGCCAAAGAGCACGTATTATGCTATCCAGAAGTGCCTTCAGGGCAGAGGAACAGAGAACAAGAAAAGGAGTCGCTGTGCTGGTGGGATGCACTGCAGAGGAGTGTAGTGTGTCTAAGCAGGAAAAGATTGCAGGCTCAGAATCGGAAGTACAATTTCATTGTTTTTTGCAGTTTTCACAAGTTAATTTTAATGTCTCAGAAAAAGACGGTAGCAAGAGCATTGCAAGCAAAAAAATGTCAAGTAAGGACTTAACTTTGTATGACACAAGCAGAAAAGGAGCAGGGGCTAAAATCAACAGGTGTTCTTAATCCTGGCTTGGAGCGGCTTAGTTTGAGTGGAGCGGAAGCACACTAAGTCTCGTTGGGCTCGAACTGTTTTGCATTGTTGGTGATAACTGTTGACTCTGTAGTGTAGAAGCAACAAGCATGTAATTGTAGCACAAGTAGAGTGGAGGATAGAGCAAATGATGGCTGATGGAAAAGATTTAAATAGTCTCGTTAATTCTATATCCTGTGTCTGAAGTTTTTGTAATTACAGCTTGTTTTGTTTACTTCTGTGAACTTAGCATCAAAAAATATTTGTAAATGTCTTGTTTTGCCTTTAGCATTTTCTCCCTATTAATAGGTAAAGTGTAGTCCTTGGTTAGTTGCTGACAATCTAGTCTTTGTTTTATCTTAGGTATGATGACTTGAGTACATACCCTCTCCAGGAAGGAAACTACACCAATATCTGTTAAATGGCAGCTTTCGGTCTTAGCTTGTTTTGTATCGCTGTCAATAAATTTTGACTTCACTCAAGTATGAAGCTACATTTATTTATTCAGATACTGACTTATTTGTGGTACTGGGGACAGAACCAAGGGTCTCAAGCCTGCTGTATGTGCGATCTGCCACTCAGCTATAACCTCCAGCCTCAAGCGAAGTGAGTTTATTAACTTTATTAAGTAGTTGTTGCTTTAGAGAAATTAAATATTTGATACTGAATTAACTTCTGGGGAATTTTGAAAGGGGATAAATGATATTAATTTCTGCCTTCAGTAGGCAAGGAGAGGCTTCAACCAAAAAGAGGGGTCAGATCATGGTTCACCATTCTTTTACCATAAGAAACAAAATGAGCCAGGTGGTGGTGGCGCATGCCTTTAATCCCAGCACTCGGGAGGCAGAGGCAGGCGGATCTCTGTGAGTTCGAGGCCAGCCTGGTCCACAGAGGGAGATCCAGGTCAGCCAGGACTGTTTCACCAAGAAACCTGTCTTGAAAAACCAAAAAAAAAAAAAAAAAGAAAGAAAGAAAAAAGAAACAACAACCAAAAAAGAAACAAAATGAAGGTAGACACAGTGTTTCACACCTACAATCCCAGCACTCAGAAGGTCAAGGCACAGGGGTTGACATAAGTTTGAGGTCATCCTGGGCTACATAGTAGGGTCTAGGCTAGCCTGAGCTATAAAGTGAGAGTGTCTAAAACAACAAATGAATCGTGTATTTTGATCCCATTCATTCCCTGTCCCTTTGTATCCATCCTCCACCCCTGCAACACCCCCCCCCAAAAAAAAATAAAACAAAATTTAAGAGAAGGGAAAAGAAAAAAAGGGGAAAAAATTAAAAATCTCATCATGGAAGCTGCAGTGTGGTGTAGCCCTTTGTCCATATGTCTTTACGTGCAAGTGTTCATTGCAAAGAGTCAGTGGTTTGATTCAAGGCCTCTGGTTTCTGCTGCACTATCAATGCTGGGCCTCACTGGGACGCTACTTGGATATCCTGTTGTTGCCCTGTGTTGTGGAGATCCTGCAGCTTTGGGTCTGCGGATCAGGTTTCTTCACATGCTCCAGCATGTAGACTGAAGTTTCTCTGTCCCGCCCAGTCCCGCCCGGGCAGCAGCTGTTTTTATAAAGTCATCTTTCAGAGGCTTGATATTAATTACAAACTGTTTGGTCTATGGCTCAGGCTTATGGCTAGCTAGCTTTTACATCTTAAATTAACCCATTTCTATTAATCTATGTATTGCCATGTGTCTCATGGCTTTACCTGTGTTCTATTACATTTTGCTCCCCTGGCAGCTCACAGCATCTCTCCGACTCTTGTCTTTTTTCTCCCTGTATCTCTCTTGGATTTCCTGCCTGGCTACATCCTGTGTTGCCATAGGCCAAAACAGCTTCTTTATTTACCAATAGTAGCAACACATATTCACAGCATACAGAAAGACCATCCCACAGCACCAGCGGATTGTAGATGGGGTGGATGTTGGGGCCAGTCAAGTCATAACCCTGATTCTGGGCCTGGGCTGCTGTAGGGTTGGTCAGCCCGCCAGTTCTCCTGTCTTCATTACCAGAATGAGCTCTAGCATTGCCCCGGCTAGTTCACCTCTTGCAGCAATGAGTGAGGGGTGGGGCCAGTTCTGCTTTCACACTGTCAGGGTCTGCTCTTCTACACCTACACCATCAGGGCCAGTTCTATTGTGTTACCCCTGTGAGGTACAGGGGCCACTCTTCCCAGGGCTGCAGCTGGTGAGGAGTAGGGAGGGACAGCTGTCCTGCTCTTATGACCTCAGGGCTAGCTCCTCCACCTGTCTCAGGCGTTGATGGGAGGGGATGGAGGGCATCTCTCCTCCACCCACGCTGCCACATGTCAGATGAGTAATAGAGACAAGCTCTCTGCTCACAACCTCGGGGCTGGGCCACCCACACCTCCAAATGCCCGGCCAGCTCTGCTGTCCTGTCTAGGAAGAAGCAGGGCCCGCTTTCCTGAGTGCTGCAGCTGTTAAGGAGGAGGGTCAGTTCTCTCATCTGTTGCAGGCTGTAAGGCTCAGGGGTAAGGGGGGCATCGTTCCCCCTCCCACATCGCCGTAAGACAGATGAGTAGTGGGGCACAACATTCTTGAGCTTCTGCTTGATTTCCTTCCTGCCAGCTCCACCTAATGTGGCATCGGTTGCCCATTACTAATAGGCTAGTTTATGACTTTGTATTTCTTCACATTTATTACAGATATTTTTATTCTTTGACAATTTTATAAATGTATGCAATGTACCTTTTAAAAAGCCCATTTTGTTTATTTTATGTGTCTGTTTGTCAGCATATATTTATGTGCACCACATGAGTGTCTGGTACCAGCAGAAGATTAGATCTGAAACTGGAATTACATGTAGGTGCTGGGAACTGAACCAGGTTCTCTGCAGGAGCAGCAAGTACTGTTAACCACTAAACCATCTCTCCAGCCCCCTAGGCAATGTCAGTGTATCTTGATCATAGCCACCTTTCTCAGCTTGTAGAAGCCAGTTCCAAGAAGCAGGTGGAAGAGCCCCTAAAAATGATTGAAAGAATCATCCAAATTGAGAAAGTACTTCCAAATAAGGAGAAATTTCAGGAGAGTGGCTCAGTGTGTCCCATGCCTCAGAGAGGTTAAGGAACATAAGTATGAAGTTATCATTGGATTTGGCAATGCTTGGGTATTAGTAAACTGGGCAGAGGGAAACCATGCCACAGTGCAGAGTGAATGGCAAGTGGGAAGTGGAGATGGGGACAAATAGGCCAGAAGAGATTAGAAGTTAAGAAACTCCTAGGAATTCATCTAATTTTAGATGGTCATTGAAGCCATAGGCATGGATTCTGTCACTTAGCCAAAGAGAATAAAGTAGGGACAGAAATAGAGCTAGATTTCATTCCAGCCCAAAAGAATTCTAACATTCCTATACCAATAAAAAATACATCTGCAAAGATAGACAAGAAGTAGCCATAGAGTAGGAGAAAAACCAAATATTCTGGTGCTACTTAATCCAAAAGGATGTTTCAAGAAGTAATTAATGGCCCTGGGTAGAGTGCCACAGACCTATAATCACAGCACTTGGAAGAAAGAGACAGGGGGATCAGAGTTCAACGCTATTCTTGGCTACATAGTAAGTTTTTTGGCTAGCCTGGGCTATATGAGACCTTATCTCAAAACACACACACACACACACACACACACACACACACACACACACAACAGTAGTGTGGACAGGGCTGTGGATAAAGCTTGGTGGTAGAGTAAGCAAGGCCTCAGGTTCACACTAGTCAGCACTGGAAAGGGGGAGTGGCCAGCAGAGTTGAATGCAAGAGGAAACTCAGTTGTGATACTTGAAGAGAGCCACAGGATGTGGTGACTTCTAGATCATTAGTGGCCTGGCATTGTGGAATTCATTGGGTTGAGAATAGATTCAGTTAGCATTTATAACTCTTTATAGAAGAAAATAAAATGAAATAAATAAAACAGGCAAATGGTGTTGATAAACAATCATTTCAAATATAAGAAACAGTAAAGTATTTTTAGTATTTAGACATCTAAGAGAAGGAATACCCGGAAGAATAGTGTGTGTTTCTTGCAAAGGCAGCCAAAATAGAAGCGAAGGGAGAGGTCAAAGGAGCTGGAAAAAGGCTACTCCTCAGCCATCAGTAATGAGTTGGCACTGCCTGCCTCCTCTCTGGCCTTGTTAGCAGCTGAGTAAACTCAGGGCAGTTTTCCTGTCAGCGCCTCTCTGGTTCTTAGTCAAGCCCACTTCCCTGCCCCTTCAAATTTCTTCCACTTCTTTATTCATTTAGCAAGCATTTACTATTCACTGTGTACCAGTCACTAGGGACAAGGATGTGAAAAAACCGAAGTCCTTGGCCATGAGTAACTCATGATACATTAGTGACTAGAGACAAGTGGAATTAAACAGAACTGGGAGTACAGTGTAAACAGGGCAGTGAGAGGACGAGATGATTAGGGATGCCAAGTGTAGCTGAGGAGAATCCCTAAACTGGATCTACTGGTTGAAACCACAGGCGGGCCCTTCCTCCCACCAAGCAATTGTTAGCATTAGCTTTCACAAAGCTGTGTTTGTTTCACTTCCTTTTAACTTTCTTAAGATTTAGCCTGGTGATGGTGCCCCACATCCAGAGTCCCAGCATTCAGGAGGTAGAGGCAGGCAGATCTCTGTGAGTTCAAGACCACCCTCATCTACAGAGCTATTTCCAAGACAGCCAAGGCTACACAGAAAAATCCCTGTCTCGGGGTGGGGGTGGGGGGTGGAGAGCGGAGGAGAAAGAAAACTTTGTTAAGACTTGTTTTGTTTTTATAAGTTTTTATTTTGTATTTTTATGTGTGGCTACGGAGGTCAGAGAGAGGTGTTCTGTTCCCTGGAGCTGGAATTACAGATGACAATGAGTCACTCACTGTGGGTGTTGAGAATGGAACCTGGCTTTAAGCCAGGCATAGCATATGCATTTAACCCCAGCATCCAGAGGCAGAAGCAAGTGGATCTCTGAGTTCAAGGCCAGCCTGGTCTACAGAGTGAGTTCCAGGACAGCCAGGGGTTTGTAGAGAGGCCCTGTCTCAACCCCCGCCCCCTCCCAAATAATGGTACCAATTCTTAGCCACAGAGCTATTTCTCCACTCCAAATTTTAATTTTTATTCTATTTACCTTGCGGAGCTGTGTGCACATGACATAGTGTATATCGAGGTCAGAGGGGATTGGTTCTCAGGTGTCAGGGCTAGCACTGAGCCATTTTACTGCCCTCCCTTTTTGTCAAACCACAGTTTGTTCCCTTGCTGTCCCTCTCCACCACTTTGCTTTTCATTTGTTTGTTTTTTGAGACAAGGTCTCTCAGTAACATCCCTGGCTGTCCTGGAACTCACTCTGTAGACCAGGCTGGCCTTGAACTCAAAGAGATCCACCCGCCTCTGCCTCCCAAGCTGGGATTAAAGGCGTGTGCTGTCATGTCCCACCTTTGCTGCCATAAATCATAATTTCATATTATTTATAATAATAAACTTATAGGAGCCAGGCATGGTGGCTCATTGTCTATAATGCTGGTACTCAGGAAGCTGAGACAGGAGAATTGCTATAAGTGTAAGGCCAACCTGGGCTATATAGTGAGTTTTAAGCCAGCCTGAACTACATTGTAAGACCTAGTCTCAAAAAATCAGCAACAAAGAATAAATTCATAGAAGCTAGGCATGTCTCAATGGTAGAGTGCTTTTCCTAGCATGTATAAGACCCTGGGTTTCAGCCCTAGCAACATACACACACACAAACACACACACACACACACACACACACACACACACACAAGCTAGTAAGCTTATAAATAACTCTGTGTGTGTGTGTGTCTGTGTGTGTCTGTGTGTGTCTGTGTGTATTATTTCAGCTGGGCAGTGGTGGCACACACCTTTAATCTCAGCACTTGGGAAGCAGAGGCAGATGGGTCTGTGTGAGTTCAAGGCCAGCCTGGTCTACAGAGTGAGTTCTAGGACAGCCAGGGCTGTTACACAGAGAAACCCTGTCTCAAAAAACCAACCCCCCCCCCAAAAAAAAGTCAGCTCATTCCATTTTGGTCTACTTTTTTCTTCAGGCACATATTTTAATTTTTTTATGGTTATTTGTTTTTAATTTGTATGGTGCCGTGATTAAACCCAAACCCTCACCGGTGCTAAGCAAGTACTCTACTATTGGGCTACACTCTCAGCTCCTGATTTCTTTGGAATTAAAGACAGAATGGAGAAGATTCCGACAGTGGGCATCTGAGCCTTTTTTGTTTGGTTGGTTGGTTTGGATTTTCAAGACTGGGTTTTTCTCTACAGCCCTGGCTGTTTTGGGACTCAATTTGTAGATCAGGCTGGCCTCAAACTGAGAGATCCAGCTGCCTCTACTTCCCAAGTGCTGGGATTAAAGGCGTGGGCAACTATACAGTTTGTTTCTGAAGCCCAAGGACCATTTAATTAGAATTTGAGAAGAAACACACACATACTTAGAGCAAGCAAGCTGTAAATTTTGACAGCTGCTAAGAAAAGATAGAGATTTATCTATCTGTCTGTCTGTCTATCTGTCTATATCTAGACAGAGTCTCACTCTATGGCCCTGGCTGGCCTCGAACTTGCTATGTATCCCAGGTTCGCTTTGAATCATAGGACTCTTCCTGCTTCAGCCTCCTTATTGCTGTGACTATGGCCCTACACCAGCATTCCCAACTTAGTATCTGAGCCTTTAATTTTTAAAAACTGTTCTTCTATTCTTTTTCTTATATTGTTCTTTTGCAGATGGGAAAAGAATAGCAGGAATCTCTTTCCTAAGCCTTCCTCTGGCATTGCTTAGAAAGTTAGAGATTGGATTTGCCTATTACATCCTAGCGACAGAGTCGATCTCTATGATCACACTTGCACTTTAAAGACATCTGATAGTGACTGTCTGTGCCCCACTTGTGTGTGGACTTGTTCATCTGCAGAAAATGTTACCTCTGTGGGTCTAAGCCTTGACTGAGCACCTCTTTCTCTGGTGGCACTGATAATACACAGGGCACTGAACACCATATGCGCCGTCTCACATTGCTTCTGGCCATGGCCAGCTAGCTGCTCTGCGGAGAGAAGATGTGAAGCTGAAGGAAATAGGAGAAATTCCAGAGCTGAAGGCAGTCTGTTGGGTATTTGTGAGCTGGTGAAGAAGGGATAGCTTGGATATTCTTGAAGTTCTCAGGCCTTCCACATCAAGAACTGATCCCCTTCCCCAGCAGGCATATACAAGGTAGTTCTGAGAGTAATTTAGCACCAATAAAAGGAATCTTTCACTTTCTATCATATTCACAGATATTATCTTTAGTTTTCTGTTTTGTTATATAGTGCTCTCTATATAATATTTTTTAAAGATTTATTTATTATGTATGCAGTGTTCTGCCTGCATGTTTACCTGCAGGCCAGAAGAGGGCGCCAGATCTCATTACAGATGGTTATGAGCCACCATGTGGTTGCTGGGAATTGAACTCAGGACCTCTGGAAGAGCAGCCAGCCAGTGCTCTTAACCACTGAGCCATCTCTCCAGCCCTCTATATAATATTTTTTGAGATAAGGTTTCAATATATAACCTAGACTGGCCCACAACTCACCATTCTCCTGCCTCTGCCTCCTGGGCATCATAAGTGTACACAACTATACCCAACTTTGTTTTATTTACACGGCACATGTGTGGAAGTTCTTGCCTTCCACCTTTTTGAGGCAGGGTTTCTCTTGTTTCTGTTGCTGTGGTGAGTACTCTAGGTTAGCTGGCCCTCAATCTCTCAGGTGTTTCTCATGTCTCCACCTCCTATTGTGCTGTAGAAATGAATGTTGGGGGTTGCAGAAACTCATCATTACATTCGACTTTATTTTGTTTTTTGAGACAGGTCTATGTGGTAGTCTTGGCTGTCCTGGAGTTCGCTATGTAGACCAGGCTAGCCTCGAACTCACAGAGATACTCCTGCTTTTTGCCTCCCTGAATGCTAGTTTTAAAGGTGCGGGCCACCATGTCCAGTGCATTCTCATTTTGGGACTTGAACCTGAGTTGCCAGGATTGCATGGCTAGTGCTTTTATCCACTAACCATTCCCCTAGCCCCGGTATGTCTTTTTTGTTTGTTTGCTTTTGCTTTTTCGAGACAGGTTTCTCTGTAGCTTTGGAGCCTGTCCTGGAACTTAGCCTCGAACTCACAGAGATCAGCCTGCCTCTACCTCCAGAGTGCTGGGTTTAAAGGCATGCGCCACCACCGCCCGGCGTGTGTGTGTGTGTGTGTGTGTGTGTGTGTGTGTGTGTGTGTGTGTGTGTGTGTCTACATAGGGGATGTGTGCATGTAAATCGTGAATGCAGGTACCTGTGAAAGCCTGAGGCATGTTATTCCCTGGAGCTGGAGTTACAGATGGTTGGGAGCCGCACAACATGGGTGCTGGGAACCGAACTGGCGGCGTTCTCCACAACCACTGAACAATGTCTGCAGCTCCTTCGTTCGTCCTTTGTGCCCGCCCGCCGGCACACCCTGAAGGGGCAATTCCCAACCCTAAGCCCCGCCCCTTGTGTTAAGCTTCCTCCCAAAGAAGAGCGGAAGTCGCGGCGCTCGAAAGTGACGTCAGCCATTCCTCCGCCCTCCTCAGAGTTGGTCCCGCCTATTCCGATTCCCGGGTTTTGCTGAGGGCTTTTACCTTGGCACTTCTAAAAGGCCACCTACCACAGCCACGAAGAGCGTGCCCCCAGGACTCTGACGATCACCTAAAGGAACACATCCACGGAAGCGGAGGCCTGAGAATTAAGTTTCGTATAAATCCCGCGCGGGTTCCCACGGCCCCATGGGAGTGCAGGGGCGGGGCTAGGAAAGGCGCGATTCGTCACCTCCTAAGCTCCACCTCTGGCTGCGTCTTCTAATCGTGTTCTTCCGGTTGGAACCTCCTCTTCTCCTTTCCTCCTCCATTGTGCGGTGGGCTCCCGACTTGGCGTCTCACCATGGTAAGACTTTATCGGTCGCCATCCGCTCCTAGGCAGCTTTCCCGAGTCCGGAGGCCGCCGTGGCTTTACGATCGTCTTATGCCCCATCGAGGGGCGGGTACATTTTCAGGTTTTGAACTTTTTTTGTGTGGGAGTTAGGCCACCGCTCAGATCGCGGGCGCGGCATGAAATTAGTAAGCCCGTTTATCCCCACAGGGTCGGGCTGTTCATCGTGCAGTCTGGCGAGGGGTGCAAAGTATTCTTGCTTCGCTTAGTCTTTAGCTGACGGTAATCTGCATGATTCTGGTAAAAAAGAGAGTCTTGAAGCCACTCGTAGATCGCGACTGATAGAACCCCTGGCATGCCCAAGAGTCAGAAGGGGAGCTTGTACAGGCAGCTGCCCGCAGTAATAGGTAACAGGATCTTTCTTGAGAAGCATCTGCCAACAGCACATCAACAATTGCCAAGTGATATATTGTTTTTTCGCTTCTAGGTACAAAGTATCTGAATTTGTTAAGGGAAATCTCGACCTCCTACAGTGGTTTACACATTGCCTTTTATATGCAGTGGTGTATGCCTACTGGGTGTCAAGGGCTGCATAAATCTAAATTACCCGGACAACGTCCCTTGAAAGTGGATAATATTATTTCACAAAGTACAGCACCTAGGGTCATTGGCTTAGGTGGCCGGTATTGACTCAAAACTATCCTCGTTCCAGTAAATCAGTTGCCCTTACCTTAGCTAAATGTTTGTCATGTGGAGCACAGCAGGATAGACAGTAAATTAGCCCATTTTTAGAGCATGCAGGACAGGCCTAAAACCTGACACTGTAATTATCATTCTTGACCTGAGGTAAGTTGACTTTAAGCCATGAACTCTGACTCCAGAGGACTCCATGGTTCGGTGTTGGGGAAATTTTCCTGGGTGTATAGTTCCCAGACAAGATGTTAGAATGAGGGGATTTGTGACGGAATCAGATGAATAGGCTCTTTACTAAACTGGTTGCATCTCCTCGTAGTCTTCTCACAAGACTTTCAGAATCAAGCGATTCCTGGCCAAGAAACAAAAGCAAAATCGTCCTATTCCTCAGTGGATTCGGATGAAAACTGGTAACAAAATAAGGTAAGACCCCCGTTGTTCCGCTTCCATTTCACTTGCTTTTACCTACTTTGGGGTATGTAGATACACAGATTGAAGAAAAGCACGTGCAGGCCAGCCTCTGCTTCCCGTGCTGCAACTCCTTTTTGTTTTGCCTTCTTGTGTGTATGAGTGCACGTTGCAGAGGGCAGTTGCAGGAATCACGTCTCTCCATTTACCAAGTAGGTCCTTGGGATCCAGCTCAGGGCATCAGGCTCCGTGGAAGTGCCTTTACCTACTTTAACCTGTTGAGAGCTCCTGAAATCCCGCTCACAAACCTTTTATAAATGTTTTGTTGGTTTCTACAGTCAGACTAGGTTTTAGGGGCAGATGTTTCTCAGTTCCTTACTAATTCCCCTGTGAAAGCTTAAGGAGATTGACTATTCTGGCTGGAAACGGCTCTTTCCCACAGCCAGAGTTAAATTGACAGCTTCAGAAAAGCTGGGCCTTTGAAAAGACTGTCCTTTTTCCTGCTAGGGATCAAACTCAGGGCCTCCCACAGGCAAGGGAAGTGCCTTACTGAGTTCTATTTGAAGCCTTAGAGGGAGGAGAAATGGGCATAAGAAGTCTTGACAGTTTGCCTGGCAGCCAGTGGCAGTTCTGGTATGTTAATGTTTGTATTGCTTTAATTCATTTGTGTGTGGGATGCATGCCCACGTGTAGTCAGGATGGTTTGTGGGAGTTGGTTCTTTGACCACGTGGGTTCTAGCGACTAAGCTCACTCAATTCCTCCAGCTTGATAGCACTTGATAGTTATCTTGCCTGGCTACTGGTTTGGTGGGTTTTATTTGTTTGCTCAGACAGGTCTCTATAGTCCAGACTGCCTGGGAGCAAATTTGGGAGTGCTTTTTTGATTTTGTGGGGTTTGTTTGTTTTGTTTTGTTTTGTTTTTTGTTCTTCACTATATGGACCAGGCTGGTTTTGAACTCAGATCCATCTGCCTCCCAAGTGCTGGGGTGTGGGTCTGCTAGGGCTAAAATTGAGGGTTTATGTTCTTAGTTAATTCAGCCACTTAAGGTTGGAAATCAGCTACACATTCTGGCCTTACACTGTAGTTAATTGTTGTCTTCTATTTGCTGGTATGGTAGGTGCTGCCCTCTTTTAATATATGTACATGTATTTCGGGTTTTAATTGCACAGATACATGAACCTCAGTTTCTTGGAGCTCTAGCTGATGAGATTAGGGACTGCTAGTTGATACTTGGATTAGCTAGCTGTATATGTCTATATCCTAGAGTTGGGTTGGTATTTTGTTTGGGGGACTAGATACCCTAACACACAGAGTTACCTATTTTATGGGTGCTAGGGTTTGAGTGAGGGCCTGCTGCATACTCCATTTAGCAAGTTCCTCTGTACTGGACTGTAACCCCCAGCCCCTTTTCGAACTTTGAAAGCTTAAATAAAGCAGGTCGCAATTACAGTGCTTCATTTTGTGGGAGTACTGCCATTATCCTGCTGAAAGAAAAGCCATGTTGATCGTTTCTGATTTTGCCTTCCGGGGGGTAAAATCATGACACTTTGACATGGACAGCAAACTATTATGTGCAACTTGAGCTGCTTTCTCCTACCTGAATATGAGTTCTGGAGGTGAATTCTGGTTACCAGGTTTGCACGGTACGCACCTTTCCCCACTGAGCCATCTTGTTAGCCTTTGCAGGAGCTTTTGTGTGGTCCGTGGTGGTTCAGACTGCATCTATCCCATCCAGGTCTGTGGATCAGAAGGGAGGGGATTGCAGGGGGGAAGCTTTTCCCTACTTATCTCCCATTCCACTTAACTTAGAGTTAAAGTATCTGAACCCACACCCCAATGCCGGGAATTGGACCTGGAGTTCCCTCAAATGCTTGGTTTAAGGCAGGGTCTTAGATAGCCTGCCCTTGCACTCAGCTGTCTAACCGACACAAGCCTTGAATTTTCAACCCTCCTACCTCAGTCTCCAGAGAGTAGCTAGGGTTGGCAAAAAAAATCTGCTTTGAATCCTCTTGGTTTGACTTTACAGTTTTTTGTTTCGCTCCTTTGAGACTGGTCTTTCTATGTAGTCCAGGCTGGAATTAAAGGGGCACTACCACCATGCCCTGCCTTTTTTTTTCAAACGGGTTGTCCCAACATAGGTGACTTACCCAGAGCCCTGCACATGTGTAACATTTATTTTGGAGATGGTCTTGCTATGTAGGCCTGGCTGGCCTGGAACTCTGTCTAGTAAGTTCCTCTTTTATTCTGTGCCCTAAAAAGGCCGAATATGGTAAGTATGAGCAGCTACATTGTAGCCATACCACCTTGTAACCTGTGGCTTCATTCTATGCAGGTACAACTCCAAGAGAAGACACTGGAGGAGAACAAAGCTGGGTCTGTAAGGATTCACACAATGGCAAGACAGTTTATACTGAATTGTGGATCATCAAGCAATCCTACCACGTGGAGTTCAACATTTTAACCTGAAGACTTGGTCGTGTTTTAAGTTGGGGGAGTAGTTTGCCCAGTAATAAAATGTAGAACCTTCCAAACTGCTGTTCCAGTTTATAAAGTACTGAATTTCCCTTTCCTCTACCAAACCTAATAAGCTTATACTTCTGTGGTGTATGTGAAGAATTGTTCTCCAGGAGCTGGAGAGAGTGAGTGCTTGGTGTTTACTACACCAACTTCAGGGGATCCCCTCTGGGTGCTGCACATATAATACAGCCATACATGGAGGCATTCAACCATCTTTTTTAACCTTGATTAAAATTGTGTATGTGTCCGCAGGTACAAGCCATAGTCTTGTGTGGAGGTCAGAGGACAACTTCAGAGTTACCACCCATCTCAATAGCCCCTCCTTGTCTATAGTATGTTTTGATTCCTTGTGCTGGAGATGGAGCTCGGGGTCTCAAGAAGGCAAGCACTCTTCGCAGCTGAACTTCATCCCCAGCCCTCTAGCAGAGCCTCCTAACCTGGGGTCAAGCCACCCCTCGCAGGGGTCACATACCAGATACTTAAATTATATTCATAACAGCAAAATTAGGAAGTAGCAGCAAAAGTAATTTTATGGTTGGGGATCACATGAACTGTCTGAGAGTCACAGCATTAGGGAGGTTGAGGACCTCTGTTCTGTAGGCAATTTTTTAAAGAATTACGTTGATCTGCATCAATTTACTATAGGTGGTTGTGAGCCACATTGTGGGTGCGGGGACTTGAAAGCAGGTCCTCTAAACTAGTACACCTCAACTGCTGAGCCATCTTTTCCAGATCCTGTAGGCTGATTTTGGTGCCTCATAGTAGGAGTCATAGAAACTGGGGTTGCAGTCTAACCCTCAGCCTGCTATCCTTATAGCCCAGGCTGGCCTTAATCTTCCCAGGTGTTGGGATCACAGGTGTGAATCACCACACCTACAAGCCTTTTTTGTAGTCAGGGTCAACCAGTGCTTCTGCCTCCCAAGTGCTGAGCCCCGGTTTCTGCATATGTGAGTTTGAAAGGTATGAGAAGAACATTTGAAAATTCAAACTTGTGTTTCCAAAAGAAATCTTGGATTTACATTTGAAGTGTGTAATGTATGGGGGTTCAAACAACTGAGTAAAGTTTTGTGCCCTGTGGATACCAGGGATCCAACTTAGGACAGCAGGCCCCTTCTGAGCCCCTTAAATGGATTTGCTGAACTGGCCAGTGACGCATAAGGTTTCCACAAGTGAGTGCCAGCCTTTGCTCGATTCAAGTGTTCACCTTTGATTGGTGGTGCTCATTCTTGACATTGCCCAGCTTACTTCACAGCTACCACTAAATAATACCTGTTGGTCGTGGTGGCAGTGTTCTGGTGGGGCTTTTTTGTTGTTTGATCATGAACTCCTGAATCCAAGCAATCCAGAGACTTAGAAACTCCACAGATCTTTGCTTCATGTCTTCTAGTCCATCAACATGGGGCTAGGGATGTAGATAGATAGGACACTGGCCTAGCTTGTGTGAAATCCTGGGTTCACTCCAGCACAGCAAAAAGAATCATCAAAGTTATCGTGGATGCTTTAAGTCCAAAGCAGAGAGATTTGATAAAATTAACTGATAGATCATGACAAATTATTAAGCATTCTGATGTATGTAAATTTTCAGGGCTGGAGAGATGGTTCAGTGCTTAAGAGCACTTTGAAGGACCAGTTGGCTTGGCTCCTAGCACCCACATCAGGTGATTCACAACCTGTAACCAACTCTATAGGATCCAATGCCTCTGGCCTCTCAGGGTACCCACAAATTATGTGCACAGACACACAAATACGAAATTTAAAGATAATATGCATTATTTATAGCCAGATATGGTGGCACACACCTTTAATCCCAACATTCCAGATGTAGGTGTATATCTGAGCTCAAGGCCAGCCTGGTCTACATAGTGACTTCCTACATAGATCCTGTCTCAAAAAAAAAAAACCCAATAATATACATTATTTTAAAATCTTTTTTTCAGAGGAAGTTGGGACAGCATCCTAACAACCTGGGAGGTAACAAGGCCAAGATGACACTAAAAGTATATCTTCAGCTTTCTCTTGGGACCTTGAATAGGTAGGGTTATAGTTAGGAGAAACAGAAGATGATATGGTTGAATGATACTGCCAATGCTTTGACCTTCTGGAAAAGGCAGCATCAGAATGGTTGAGAGTTAACTGGGGGTTCAGCTGTAAGCCTCTGGGACAGCCTGCAAACTGGAGCCTCCACTGGGTGAGGAAGAACCCTGACAAAGCTGAAAAGTGCTAGGTTTAGCTGTAGGGTTTTTGTTTTTTTCAAGACAAGGTTTCTCTGTGTAGCCTTGAACTGTGTAGTCCTGGAACTCCTCTGTAGACCAGGCTGGCCTCAAACTTACAGAGATCTACCTGCCTCTGCCTCCTGAGTGCTGGGATTAAAGGTGTGTGCTACCACCTCCCAGCAGGAAATTTTATTTTTTTTAAGGATTTATTATGTATACACTGTTCTACCTGCTTGTGTGCCTGTAGGCCAGCAGAGGGCACCAGATCTTATTACAGATAGTGTGAGCCACCACATGGTTTCTGGGAATTGAACTCAGGACCTCTGGAAGAGCGGTCAGTGCTCTTAACCTCTGAGCCATCTATCCAGCCCCCCTCCCCCCTTTTTTAAAGATTTACTTATTTAGGAATTTTTTTTAGGTGGTCTCACTATGTAGCACTGGCTGGCCTCAAGCTCATGTTTACCTGCCTCTGCCTTCTGAGTGCTGTAGAATGTTTAGGGAATGAGCAGGGTGAAAGCTCGGGGTTTTAATTCCCTCCCCCAGCAGTATGTGCTACATGCTGGATAAGGTATAGCAACCCGAGATAGTGGAAAGAGGGATCTTATGATGGGGGCATAGGGAATACATTTTGTAAACTCTTGGAGATATTGGGTGGTATATTAATTAGGCAGAGGCAGGCAGATCTCTTGAGTTTGAGGCCAGCCTGGTCTACAGATTGAGTTCCAGGACAGCCAGGGCTACACAGAGAAACTGTATCTGAAAAAAATATATATACTTCTATGATGACATTCTCTTCAGGAGTGGTTATGTAAAAAACATCAAACCCTCAGCTACAGAAAGCTTCAGTGAGTGAGTGGAGAACCAGCCCCACGTGTGATCTGGAAGGGTACCACTGTCAAGACTGTGCATGACTGGGTAGAAGGAGATGAAGTGGTCAACCAAGAAAACTAAAGAAAGGCTGTGGTCTGCCAGTCAGCCCACGAGGGGTGATTTTTGTCCCCAGGGACATTTGACAGTATCTGGAGACAGTTCTGGTTGTAACTAGGAGGGGAGGTGCCACTAAAAGCATCCACTAGAGATGCTTTTAAACATGCTACAACTTGCATGGGTTAGTCTTCCTCAACAGAATTATCGTGCCCCAAATACCAACAATGCAAGCGCTGAGAGAACCTGGTCCCACAGCACTACCCTGGCAGCCAGAGTGAGCTCTGCCAGATCCAACTCTCACCCCCTGCCTCTGCTTCTTTCACAGTGCTCTCGGAACAAAGCTCACTCCCTGAAATGACTCAAAAGGAGTACCGCATGTTTCCAGTCTCCTCTGCTTACTAAACTGGCTTCAGCCACATGGATCTGCCCATCACAGCACCAGGTGCTGTTCCCTCAATGGGAATGCTGTTCATCTTCACTGTTCAAGTGGCAGCTTACTTTATATGTCCACAGGGAGACTCTTCCTGAAGTTCCCGTCTCCTCCCAGTCCAATTAGGCTTACCTCTTCAACCAGCTTCTAGCTTTGTGTACTTTATAGCTGTAATTGTAAACTTGCACTTGTGGTTGAGTCATTGATCTCTGCCTTTTGCACCAGATTATGACTGAAGGATAGACACAAGGGGATGGCTTGCACGCTGATGTTTGCTTTCACATATCAGCAACTAGTAGAAAAAGTTACTCAGTCAATTGAATAAGCAGATGAGTGAATGGGAGTGTGGGTGAATGAAGAGACGAGCTTGCAAGTGAGCCATAATATAAAATGTGTGCATTAATGCATACGTACACAGTGACTAAAGTAGCAATCATTTTTCTTTCTTTGAGACAGGTCTTGCTACATTACCCAGGCTGTGTCAAGGTCTTGGACTCCAGTGATCTTCCTGAGTCAGCCTCCCTAGCAATAGTAGCTGGTATCACAATACAAAACCACCATGCCTGGTTAGAGTCTTTATGAATAGTGCAGATGCGAACATTATTGAACATATCTTTTGCTCAAAATGTGTATATATTTATAACATGATTCAGTTTTCATTTTTATATTTCCCAGGCTATATAGACATGATGACATTGTGTTTTATTACAAAGAAATTATATTTTCCATGATGAGCAGGCATTTATTTTTAATTAAAAAATGTTTTATGTGTATGACACATGTGCTGATGTCTATGGATGCCAGAAGAAAGTGTCAGATCCCTTAGAGCTGTAGTTTGTAAGCCGACTGATGTGACTGCTCAGAAACAAACCTGGGTCCTCTAGGATGTGGATGCTGACAAGCCTGGGTCCT